>PNEQ01042074.1:14398-47637 GCA_003012365.1 Medauroidea extradentata
AAAAAAAAAAAAAAAAAAAAAAAAAAAAAAAAAAAAAAAAAAAAAAAAAAAAAAAAAAAACGTGCGGGGCGCATGCAGTAAATACTAGTAAGCAGTATAGAGAGTATCTATTGTTGAGAAAAAAAAACACACAACAGTTCCTATCATCTCATATGTAGATCAATAATACTGTTACTGACTTAGGTTAACTTTCATATATAAGTTATATTGCCATTTTGTGGAATGCGAACTTCAACGTTCCATTTGAGGCATTAAGTAATAAATATAAAATTTATCTTAGTTTCTACGAGTAGCTCTTCGAAAATTTGACGTAAGAATATTTTGTTGGAAAGATTGATTTTTAAAATTAGTTTTTTTATAAATATGTTTTTAAATTGTTGGCACGTCATTTAAAATACATGGTGGCAATCTTGGTGGATGTCTGCACACATTTGATTAGTTATGTATGTTTTTTTTTTGTATTCTACAAAGACGTAGACTACGATTCACAAAATCCTTATTTTTTGAACTAACGAATAAACGTTGAGCGTTACTCAGAAACATCTGTCCCATTTTTCACAGCATTCCCAATGCGTAGAATTTATGTAACTGTAATTTTAGTTTTTTTATTTTCGGAAAACGGTTTTATCTAAGAAAATTTTGTTGGATTTTTTTTCTGTACGTCTCTTACCTTCTCAAAATAAAAATTTAAAAATAATGCTTTTACTACAAAGTTAGAGCACAGAAAAAAATATTTGTGGTGGCTAGTACTGATACAGTCAACTACTTATTGGTCTGTCCATGAAAGCGTTTTACCGTCACCACTTAAAATATTGCAACCACGAAACAATTATTTTGTGTTTACTACAATACAATTTCGCTGTACCAAAAGTAACAAAATTTTTTTCTTTCAATGAGGAGGAGATAGTTAAATCGCCGTGGATGATTATTTTGCTCTGTTTTATGTCGTGGCCCTGAAAACCACCCTGATCACCATCCATATTTTCCCTCACGAACTGTGATCCATAATCTCCATCAGAATCTGCGTTACGGTTACCACTCCCTCCGGTCACATCTGCCACTGGGCAACCAGGAATTAATTGTCGTTAGTGGCCGCCGGCCGCTGTTCTGAATAATGGATGGAGTTCTGGACTGTGGTTTGCCGGCACTTGATGAGTGTTGTAAAGAAAATGAGGAGGGGGGGGGGTTCTGTGGCTAACGGCTTGAGTCTAGGACAGTTTCCGAATTCAAGTAATTACTTATGTGCATGTGTATTTATGGGAGAGTGTTAGATACTTTTACTGTATATTCTGTTTTTGAGCCATAACATCTATTCAAATTGTTTTATCAAAAATTTCTCTTCGACTAAGCATAGGATATGTTTCTGGTAAACTGCTTGAGAGAAATAATAACGGAATCTTTCTTTAATTTGTCATGCAGAATAATTCCAAAGAAATTATAGGTTAACTCTCAAGAATTCTCTTGCATTGATTCTGTATCAAAAATTAATCAATTATTCCGTTATTATTTATACCAAGCTGCTTACCAAGAATATGTCCTATGTTTAGGGACAGGAAAATTTCGCATATTCAATGACCTTCATGCTAGAATCCATTGTCCTATGCATATTCAAGTGCCGACGTTTGTCTACTAGCTGATATTAAGTGAAACAGCAAACAATGAACTAATATACGGGGCTTGAGTATGCATAGGACAATGGATTCCAGCATGCAGATCATTGAATTCCCGAAATTTTCCTATCCATACCTATGCTTCATCGAAGAGAAACTTTTGTTAAAACAATTTGAATAAATGTCATAGCTCAAAAACTTAAAATATAATTAAATTGTCTAACACTTTCTCTTATGGCCTCACTCTTTAGTTTTTCAGTGGTTTCGAAAAAAAACTAACGCAAATTGATACATATATCAAAAATTCATTCTTTCAGTTTTAACACTTATATATCATAGTTTGTACTTGAATTTTTCTGTTGCAATACACCAAGCGGATTTTTTGATTTCCCCCCCTGAAATATCGCGTATTTTGTTGTCTAAATAAGCCAAAACGAAGCAAAATATATTTTTTGCTATAAAACGGTACATTATTTTTAAAAAAATGCTCTGGTAAAGTTGTGTATCGTATGACTGTACATAGTCTCAAATTCTTTCAAATCATTTGGTTTACAAGTATTAGAGCTATTTGCAATTGTCTGAAGTAAATGAAAGATGGCCTTAAGTGGTCTTCGGGATGTCCAGATGCAAACGCATGAGAAGCACATCATGCGAATTCTGGGCTAAAATGGAGGGGAATATGTTAGTGTTAAGTTGTACGATGACATTTTGCATGCACAGTGTGGCAACATAGCAGTGTAGTTAGTTCTCTCTTGCGCTCCACAGATATACTATTAATCTAACTACTATTGTTCTGACCTGCAAGTTATGGGCTCAGGTTCGAATCCTGAGTAGTCCAAACATTATTATTTATTTACTTGACGTAACATACATAAAATAATACCTGGACGTGGAGTGCATCAGGTGACTTTCTCCGTGCAATGTTGCCAAATTGTGCGCGTAAAATGTTGTTGGCCACTTGCATTTTAGTCTTCAGTTTAGCCCAGGATTCACGTGGCGTGTTTGTTAGGTGGTTGTTTCTGGACACACCCTGTATATAGAGACGGAGACAATTTCGCGGGTTCACTGACGTATAGGCTAGCCTGCAAGAATATATATAAGAACTGAAGCCGTCAGAAGATGATCATTAGTTGCTAGCTGTCAAAGTGATATAGGACTTTAGTAGGTACATTTTTATTATTTGCTCAGGGACTTCCAGGAAGTGTGAAATAAGTCAAAGACCAATTGCGAAAGTGACACAAACACACAGTTGTTGGAATTCTAGCTTGTGCTAAATGAAAACGCGAATTTTCAAGGTCTCTAGTTGTATATTACACGGATTCGGACAGACATACTTGTTGGCCTTTGTTTGAAACAACTAGCTAGTAAATCGTATCATAAATCAGTTTTTCTTGACTAAAATGTTTCAGGTCGTATGTTTGAATACGGTCGTTACAATAAATAACGTTCAAATAACAGTCTTAACTGTTTCTGTAATAAGTTAGTAGTTTTATGTAAGAAGTTTCACGTTTTTAAGGGAGCGGTTCACCTCAGTTTTCAACGTCTTTTTTATTTTTATATTTGTAACAAATAATATTTTTCTTATTTTAGACATAAATTGTAACAAAATCTTCCCCTTAGAAAATTGATGTATCTCTCATCACGTAATGAGTCGTAAACGTCAAAATTTGCACTGGACGGTTTTATGCACGCCACTAAAACCAACTGTAATACCAAGCCGAAAAAATTCACAGTATATAACAATGTTGTAGGCTATGAAATGACACATATAAAAACAAAAAATTAAATATATATGTATTAAAAAAAATTCTGAATTTTTAAATGAAAATTTAAAAATTTCAAATATTGTTTAAAAATACAAAAATGTATTTATTTTTTATTTTATATAGTTCAAATCATAGCCTACAACATTGTTATACAGTGTGAATTTTTTCGGTTTGGTATGACGGTTGGTTTTAGTGGCGTGCATAAAACCGTAAAGTGCAAATTTTGACATTTACGACTCATTACGCAAAAACTATGAGAGATACAATAATTTTCTAAGAGGAAGATTTTGTCACAATTAATGTCCAAAATAGGAGAAAAAAAATATCTGGTACAAATGTAAGAATAAAAAAAGACGTTGAAAACTGAGGTGATCGCGCCCTTAAGCGTATGATATTGCTACGTCACTGTTTAAACGAAATAAAATGCTGAATGTCAACTGTAACCTGCAAAACGCCCAGGAAGTATACATTGTCGATTCCTTGTGTACTTGCATACTTTACTTGCGTTCTCTTACAATTCGGACAGCACTTGTCATGTTTTTTCCTGGGGACAAAGAGCTAAGTATGCAGTTCAGGGGGTTCAAGCACGGCCTAAGTCGCGTAATTTAGTTTTTTAAATTCACCCAAACTTTGCTGCAGATGTAAAATGTGAACGAAAAGTATATAAGGCGCAGTTATGTCTCAGAATCAAATTTTACCGAGCTGTCATGTTTTAACTGTTTCTTCGATGTAAACAAATGAATAAATAATAAATGTATAATATCAGCACTGAAATTTTGAGTTAACTACGTTATAACAAATAATGGAATTTTGTTTTTCTGTATAATAATACACATTTATCCTACCACCACACACCATCACTTGAGATCAGAATCTCCCCTAAAAACAGTAATTTTAATAAACCCGCTGCGAAAAATGAAATTACACTATATCTGTAAGGGGAAAAAACAGACAATAAAAAGTAATTACTTAGTTTTTTAACTAAGCAGGCCCACAGAAGTTCTCCAGAGTCTCGTCGTTCTTTATTGTGTTATTATTAATACGTTTATTGTCCGACGAGAATTTTTTTTTTCATTTCGCATCCTTGTAATTCTCACATTTACCTGTTTTTGTTTTCCCGTCCTTCGCGATGTTTCCAGAACAGAACACGCTTTTCCGTTAGGAAACCATTTGGGCTGATTACGCGAACACAGTCCTGCCTGATAAAAAGAATTCTGTGAATGTACGAAAAACTCTTCAAGCTATTTTCGCTAAGTGCTGCACTCTTCGTTATTTAGAACACATAATTAACATACTTTCAATTAAATTAGAATTAATTTTTTTTACCTAAAATTATAATCTCACATCTTGGTACTTGAGGCAGTATATAAATGCTTTCATACCAAAATTTTATTAAAGTACAGCGTAGTTAAATATTTTCGCTGATAAAATTATGAATTAAAAATATATAAAACTTGTTTACATTTCGTTTATCGGAAAAAAACTGAACACACGTTAGTATTGAACATTACCGTAGGTTTTTAATTTGACTAAATCTGATACGGACTGAATTAAAACTGACAAAATATTCACTATTTGAAGAAAAAGACCAATGTTTATTAAAAGCGAACGATTCCTGATGTTGCTGTGAGTTCAAGAAATGCTTGGGCTAAAATACAACACTGAATTTAAATAAAGCTTGAAAGTTGTTTTACAAAATATTTAATGTTAACATCTTCTTTATAAAGTATAAAATGTAGACGAGTACAGGATTTCAATTTATTTCGTAGTTTTAGCGTATTTGCAATTATATAAATTCTGAAGCAAAGCCGTTTGGAGAGCTTTGATTATTAAAATATCCATTATTTTTTGTCTGTAACAAACTATGTTGCAATGGTATACAATATTTCTTTTCCTTATTTTGATAGATAAATAGTTTTATTTCGCACAAACAATAAAACGAAAAAGTAAAGCCAAAACAGAAAAATACCAAACGAAGTGCATGAAAATGGCGACAATGATGAACATGACAACGAGGAAAGACCACGGTCGTAAACGAACAGGTCTGGACACTCGCCTATCTACCAATGTATTTTGCTTGACCCCTTGTTGTTTGGCTGTAGTTCGTCAAGTTACCGAGAATGTCGTACTTTTTGGCGCTGTTTTCCGGGCGGTCGGACTCAAACTCCGTCCACTTTTTTCCATTGTTAAATTTATAAAGTAAATAAAGATTGCTGGAGCCTTTTCTTAAATTTGTGAGCGAAGAAAGTATTTAGTAAATTGATAAAAAATACGTTTTGATAAATTGTTTATCTTATCGGGAAGGAAGTGGGCGGAGTTTAGTCCGACCGCCCTAACATCAGCGCCAATAAAATACAATATTCTCGGTAACTTTGTGAACTGCAGCCAATCAACAAGGGGGTCAAATATCCAGGCGAGTGTCCAGACCTGTTCTTCTACGGCTGTGGGAAAGACAAATGAACACAGCGACAGAAATAATTGAAGGGCTTGGTGGATGAAGGGAGCATGTCACATTTGTAAACTTCTGAGAAAAAAAGCAATTGAAAGCTTACTTAACTTGTTGACTCTTGTTTACTTGCATTAGCCTACACGTGTTACGAAGTCATCACAAGTATTGAGAAGTTTAAAACACACCTTGGAATTATTGTTCTAAATCAATTTTTATTGCTTGTTTCTGAGAAGTTAATACATGTGACATACGACCTTCATCCACCATGACTCGATTTTTAATTTAGATCAATATTTTAATTGTACAATATCTGGCCTTTTGATGTTTTTTGTATTAATGTTGGTTTTTTACCATGCTTGAAGTCTTGTACCAATATTTGTTTTTGTTGTTTACTGCTCCTGTACCTGATGATGTCAATTGCTCGTTGGGCCTAAATACAATATACAATTCAAGTCATTTCAATTCAGTTGAAGACAAGACACCCAACATAACACATATGATAATAGTAGGCTTCCTTCGACAAGAACAGATGCGATGTTTCAAGAACTGAAATTTGTTCCCGTCGCAAGGCACACGAACATTCTGAGGAACTCCGATAGACTGACTTGTCATTTTCTCATGATTTGTCTTTTTATATAACTGTGGGTTTTCTGCGGCCCAGTAACATTTGCTAACAGTGATTTACATAAAAATAACTGCTTCAGTTGGTGTCGTACACTCCCGTCGCAGAAATCATTCAAATATAATACTAAGCATAATTATCGTTTTGGGAGCTTAAGAGGGCGTGGTACATAATTCAACGCTAAAAGCATTAATCTATAACTGTAGGTTTCTTGAAGCTAATTTGCGAAAATTAAACAATAGCAATCGTAGACAATAGTTTTAGCCAACGTTTTAATCGAAATTGTTTCCAGTGTTACGAACTTCTGAGGCACGATCTCTGACGTCGGAACTTCGTACATTTAACTGCGGCGCAAGAGATCTCGCATAACGAATTCGTAATTCTGGATAAATGTTAACTTATAAAGTTGGCAAATACCAATATCTAGGATTGTCATTCAGTATTTTATCCACATTGCCTTCGAAGAAAGCGTAGAAATCAATTGTTGTTTTCAGCGTTTATTTATATTCTACGCACTCTGAACCGAAGGCAGACCATCACATCAGGAATTTTCACAGACTTTTTAAACTGGGGATCCGTGGTCTCCTGCAGCACCCTGAGGAACGACATGAAGTAAAGCCCTACCACAGCGAAACAACGAAAAGCTGAGGCCGGCAGAAACTAGAATACGTTGAGGAATTCCCCGACGGTGTCCGCCACGTTTGCCACTTGCGGAAAATTGGGAAGTTGAACCCGAAATACTGTGAGCTTGAAATTTTTTATAATAAGCAGGGCTAAATTTTTTGGAGGAAATTCTTTACGTGTTTTACAAACATTTTATCGGTGAAGAAAGAGCGTAAACTTCAAACTATGTTCCTATAAGTTTAATAGAAACATGATATTCGGGTTCTTCGAAATTTCTAAACGCCTTTTTTAAGCTACCATATATAAAACAATGGGGGTGGTATTCGGAATACAGACAGGTATAAACACAAGTCGGTCTTTACAACATACTTTATAGAAAAAAATTGTGTTGTCCCTACTTAAAATCACATTGGAAAAAGAATATCATTAATGGAGTGGTTCGACCAATGCGTGTTATTATCTTTACGTTTTACGATTACGGTTCATATTTTCTCAGCTGCAGAAACGTGAAAAAGTTATTTTTCGGACTTCTGAGGAGCTTGGTAATCTTGTTTTTAATTAGCGGACGACATTTTTAAAATAACAGGGACACCGTTTGAAGTGTGTCTTCTTTTCATAGATAAACTCGTTGGAAACATTTTCAATAGTTACACAAAAAATATACTTTCCATAACACGCTACAGCACATCTCACGTGTCAGGTCCAATAAAGAATAGCATACCAATATTGAGTGGTTCTGCAATACAAACACCGGTCAGAGGTTCGCGGTTCGATTCCCAGGTCTGGCTGGGTGCTAATTTGTGTTTGTCCGATTGGTCTCAACAATTGTCACTATACAAATTGTCTCACGAAAAGTTACTGGGGTCACTCAAATTCAGTCACATTAAAGGGAGGAATGTTTGGTGCTGTGATGATGCGGAAACTTCCGCCTCGCCACTGCACCAAACATAAAAAAAAAAAAAAATAAATAAATAAATAAATAATAAATAAATTTAAAAAAATAAAAATAAAAAAAAGCGTGAACCTCAAGCACTCCTCACAATTTGTGCCTCGCACATACACGAGCTCAACCTACCACACTAAGGCCATAAACATTAATTTATTTCAAACAATTGCAAATAACTCAAACATTTTTTAACCATATGCATTTTTAAAGTGTAAGATTATTTACAGTCATGCGATACACAATTTTGCCAGGGCATTTTTTAAAAATAATGTACCGTTTGCAAAACTATTTTTTTTTTTCATTTTGGCTTTTTTAGACAACAAAATGATATTTCAGGGTCAAAAATCTAAAACTCCATTTGGTGTATTGCAACAGAAAAATTCAGATACAAACGATGATATATAAGTGTTAAAACTGTAAGAATGAATTTTTGACATACGTATTAATTGTTGTTAAAAAAAAAAGTATTTTCGAAACAACTGCAAAACTAAAGAGCGAGGTCATACGGACATGGGTTCCTAATTAAATTTTTCGAGTTTAATTTTTTAAATCCTGAAACGGAACAGATATCGCAAACCCGTTACATAGAAATGCTGGAAATTGTTTGTACAACGTAGCCAATTTTTTTTTTTTCAAAACAGAAATTTCTATAATTGCAGCATAGTTGTCGACTAAATTAAATTTTCTTAAATTCAATAACTAGCCAAAATTATTAAAACTTATGATTGAAAAAGTTAGGCTACATAGTACAAATAATTTTCAGCATTTATATGCAACGCTTTTGCAATATCTGCTCCCTTTCCGGATATAAAAAATAAAACTTACTAAAATAGAAATAAATAGGGACCCGTTAATACAATTTTCCTGAAATGTATATGACTTTCTCTCTGCCTGTCTCTCTGACCGTATTTCTTCTCATTCTCTCTCTGGAAACTGTTTTTCTACTTAGCACGGCCAGATCCCCTCTTTCTCTTTTTCATTGTCTCTGTCGTCCCTTTGACTCTCGATGCGTGATTAGGCCAACTACGAGACACCTCTGGTAAAAATACCTTCCCCGAGGCTAACTGCCTCATCCCACAGCACACAGGCATGCGAATTGAGAGTACTGTGTACTGGTTTCAGATGTCCGTGTTTGACGCGCGGGAACAGCTGAGTGATAAGAGCCAGAGCACCACACTAGACGATATACACATGGCCTCTATTCGCAGCGCTAAACTAACGTGCAATGTTTTTGAAGAACTCTTGTCCTTGTGGGACTTTAAGCGGTGACACTAAATTTTTGTTTTTTTTTTCATAGCATGAAGTAAAGACCAACGCACGCACCTTATTTTGAAATTTACGGATTCAGGTCGTATTTTCAGAGTTACAACAGTCTAAAAAAAAAGCCATTTTTAGCCGTTTTCAGAGGCCCAAAAATCATGTTACTAACAAGCATACTGAATTGTCAAAAAAGTGGCATACGTAGTTTCAAGTGGGTGTCCTTTTCATAGATAACAACAATAAGAATAAGTTCTGCGGTTTCACGTAAAACAGTATTCGCGCGACACGTCACAACACTGTTCAACGGCTAAGTACATAGTCCTCTTAAGGCGATGCTCTCTACATTCTACTTTTTTGCGTTATTAATTTTTTACGACTGAACGAGAGCAGATATCATAAATCTGTCTGGCCACTTTTGTTTAAAATCATCTTCTCCATGTTGGCTGTTTTTTTTTCAAGGCAGAAAATACTATGGTTTTAGCTAATTATCTAATCAACGAAATTCTGGTTAGTTGCATTTTTAGTTGAAGCCGTGTAATTTATTGCTTTGAAATAAATAACTAACACGATATAAACCATTTTAAACAAAACTGCCAGACAGATGTTTTATATGTACTGTAATTTAGGTTTAAAACTATTATTATGGCAAAATCAGTAGATACTAAAGAGAATGGCCTTAAGGGCTTGGGCCCGAGTTTCTCGGTTTCCGAGAGAATTAATTTTTAAAATCCATACGAGAGTCAATATCATAAAATTACTTCGTAACTTTTTTGCAAGTTGGTTTTACTATGTAATGTAATTTTTCGAGACAAACTGTGTGATGAGTATAGCTAATTTACCAATTAAAAGGAAATTTCGTTAATTAACTAACTAAGCAACTAATTTGCAGCCTTCTGACTCGACAAAATTAGAGTATGCAGTTTAAATAAGTCGTAACAAAATTACGAAGCGATTTTACGTTATCGACTCCCATTTAGGTTTTGAAAAATAAGTGACATTAAATGCGCAGAAACTCGGGCCCATGCCCTTAAGAGTCCTCTACAGCTGACGCATGAACATTGTTACAACGTGTTCAGAGTAAGTTTTTTTTTTTTTTTTGTTAATGAAATTCTACTAAAAGTGGTTCGGTGTTCTTGTCTACGAAAAGAAAACCCATTTGAAACTATGATTCTCTATTCTGGTTTTCCAGATATCGCGCTTAGGAATACGTTTTCCAGGCACCTCAAAATTAGTGTTTTCCGGGCACCTCAAAATGAGTAAAAACAGGCTTTTTGAGACTGCTTTCACGTAATAAATACCAACGGTAATCGTAAAACAAAAAATGAGAAGCATGCACTGGACTTTATTACGCTCTTTCCATAAATAAAAAAAAGTTGGGTCATCGCTTCAAGTCCCATTGGAAATAGCCAACAACGGAAACACTACAGTCGGTTCCGCGCCCCGCGCATTAAGGCGACAGGGTTATTGACTCACTAGCCAGTGTAGCCCTTATCGCCTGCTTGTTTTCGTACCACAGGCACAGCATCTAGCGCCTGCCGTGAAGGATCCTTAAGGCTTCTTTCTAAATCAGTGTTTTTTTTTTCACCGTTTCTTTAGCACACGCCAAAACAAATGCATTAAAACTACTAAACCCTATAACTAGAGACATGCAAAATTCGCGTTATTTTCTGACAGCTGACTAGACTACAAGTGACTATAGGCTCGTTCGACGTCTCCCGCTGGACTGTGTTGCCGCAGAGAATGCTTACACGGTAGAGAGGCCAATGTCTGCAAAGACGTAACACACGTAAATGACAATACATAAAAGTTCGTGGCCAATTGAATCGCAGATTATGCTCTGTTATGTATAGGAATGTGAAGTTTAGTCTGTTACCAAATGATAACGCGAGTTTTGCATGTCTCTACCTATAACTAGAGGCACGAGTATTTCGCGTATTGATTCAAGGTCAGGTTGAACGTCAATAACCTATACTTCACTGTCACTAATGTGATCGGACAACAATAGTTATGATACACATTTGACGACTGCAAACCAGTAATAAATAAGGAAATAAATCGTTGCGGACACACGTGGTACCTGTGGTTAGAAGTCAATGAATATTCGACTGTAGCCAGTGTGTGTATAGGACTGAGTAGTCTAAGCTGCTACCATGTGAATACGAGAAATAATCGAGCCTTTACCAATACATAATAATTGTTAGCATACGTTTTTTTACAAAACTATCTTTAAATATTCAGATTTTGTGTGAAACTGTGCACCTGCGCCATTGATATACAATGTCGTCGCAGAAAACCAAGTGGGACAGACGAAATACACTAAAAATAACACTGGCCGCTGTGGTCGAGGGGTCAGATCTCTCACCTCCCACCAAGGCGACCCGGGTTCGATTCCCGGCGGGGTCGGTCGTATGAGGGAATAATGCAGGACAATGCCACTGGTCGGCGGGTTTTCTCGGAGATCTCTTGTTCCCCCGCCCATTTATTCCGGCGCTGCTCCCTACTCATATCTTGTCACCCTCATCAGCGCTCAATACCTCGATGTTGAGTGCAGACCAAGATATCTTTACTACACCTAAGAAACTAGCCAAGAATTGTGGTTAGTAATAACTTTACACACATGAATACACAGGACGTCCGATAAATCCGGTCTCATGACGGTAATTAGAAATGGGTGAAATATGGAATGATTCACTAGTGATATAGTGTGTTTACTTCCATGCGTCATTACGACAGAAAATGTTCAAATTGATGGCCGGGATGTGCTTTGCGCATGTGTATGTGATGGTTCAAACTACTTTGTACACAATGTAACATGGCCGGCAGGATGCAGCGGGCATGCAGCAGTAATGTTGTTATTCACAATAACATTTCATTATATTCACCTATTTTAACTTTCCTTATGAGACCGGACTTACGGGACAGACTGTATTTACACCCACACACAGACACACACACACATTCTCACCGTGATGAAATCTTGGGGAAGGTGGAAACGGTTTTTTCTATTAAGATACGGTACTTGTGTCACTAAGATAATTGTATTATTTACAGTGTTAGGGCCTACATGAATTATTTCTGGAAGTCATGCGAGGTCCATGTTTTTAGAACCTTGCAATAATTTTACAATACAACCATTTAACAAATAAATTAAAGTGTTTTAATAATGATGAATTTGAAATATAAAGCAAATTTATTTACTACTTAATAGGCCGATAACATAGACATATGTGATAATAATTATCAGAGTACGATCAACAAACAATTAAAAGATTCTTGTACAAAACTGATATTAAAAAACGCATACGGTTAGGTGAATCACCGTAATAACAGGTAAAAAATGCGGAACAGTTTAATAATAAATTATATTGTTATATGTCTACGTGTTTTTCAATTAAGGAAGAAAAGATAGTTCAAACCAAGCTAGTAAGGCTTTGCCTGGTGGGACTTTTAAAAAAAGTCAGTACATAAGGACGAAAGAAAGTCGAAATTAGGCAACGTGTCACAAAATATGGCACAACAGCAACTAATATGTTATTCCTCTAGGAAAAAATAATTACTTACAGAGCGCAGGAGAACGTATATTTCACCTATCGGAGACTGTGTATTAAAGCTGATTAAGTTCTTCTTATTAAACACAATTTTTAGTTCTTTGACTGTAAACATTATTTCTACTAGGCATTGAATATTAACTGGATCTAATGCTGTAGGCAATAAAATAAAATACGTAACTACTTGAGTTTGAGAAAAGAGAAAAATTATTTAAAAACTCAATATTTTGATAACTTTCCCTTCAGTTTTTTTATGTAACTGAGAAATAATTCTACATCTGGCATCGAGTGACTCTTCAGGTCGCTTGTCAGAACTACAGGATAATCTGACGTCAGAGAATTCCACCGGCGGGACTCGTCCTTCAGAGAATGAGGCGGGAGCTTATGTAATTAATTCTGACGTCTCTAGATGCGCCAAAGACTGGCTGCGAAAATGGTGCGGGAGGGGGCAGGGGGTTAAATTCCAGTACGGGTAGAAGGGGACAAGTGATGCGACTAAAAGCGGACTCGGAAACGGAAATTAACTAATCCCATTTGGAACGGTGCTCAACTTTCTCATGGGCTTTTCCTCTCGGAGGGAATTAATGATTTAACGTCTCCTGTGTTTCTCTTTGGTAACCTGACTTCACTTTTTTTTTCGTACCCCATCCTCGGACGCCCCCTATCACTCCCCTAATCGAGCTTGCCAAAATTAAGTTGACCACTTAAAGGTATTCGCAAGCCACGGGTATTAATTTTGGCGCGCAATCCCTTCTTAACCTACTTAGAGTACAACGTCGGCTATCGTATTAGCAAAAGAAGATTTCCAATCTCGGTAAATCCAGCGGAAAATGTGATTTTTTACTCCATTTTCAAAAGAAGTTTTCAGTACTTAAAAGTTGTAAAGCAGACACGTTGCACTGGAGTGTACGTGTAGACTCCACTGCATTTAGTTGTCAACGACTGACCAATGCCGCTCACGAACGCGCCTGAAGGACTTACCGTAACCCGGGGTTACTTTAACCTAGCGGGGTAACTTTGACAACTCATAATTTTGGTTTTTATGTTATTTATTGACGAAAGTTTCAAGCTTTAGCTATAAGAATAAAAGGAATTATTTAAAATACTCGGCTCAGATTATCTGTTTATTTACCAGAAAACCCAAAAACTTATGTGTTAATTTGTCAAAGTAACCCCGAAAATGGTCAAAGTAACCCCGTATCACCGTACTTATTGAACAGTACATCACACGCAGTTGGTGATTTACGGGAAGTCGGCAAAAGTAATTAACTCTGTCACTACTATTTCCACAGTAATAAAGCACATCTCCCCAACACTTGAATCCCGAGTTAAGATTCCACTATTACCCTAATGAACAAATGCTTTGTTTTAGAGCCGTAATATTTGTTTTAGAGTATAAATCAAAAAGGTTTGTTTGAAGAACCAATTTAATGTATGTGCTCTTTAACATTTCTGCCCTAAATTTGCACTATTTGGCAAGTGCAATTTGTAAACAGTGATAGGAAAAAGTTAGTATCCAGTTTTTCTATCACTGTTTACAATTTAAATTTAACGCATAAAGCAAATTTAGGGCAGACATGTTGAAGGACACACACATTAAATTGGTTCTTCAAATAAACATATTTTAATTTATACTCTAAAATTAATACTACGGCTTTAAAACAGAGCATTTGTATATCAGGGGTACAGTGGGATATTTGAAAGCAAACGTGTAGTAAGTACAAAAACTAAACAACCCGAACTTCGGGACATGATATCTTTTGAAAAAGTAATTGCAAAATGTACGTGACACTTTCTAACCAATCAAGGGTGTTGTGAGCCCTTGAATATATAATTGGAAAATTAAAATTGTCACAAAAAAACTCAAAATTAAGTGTTCTTAAATGAAACCTTAAGGAATTATGTTAGGAGTTATTTAAATATTTCAGCTAAAAATATATCAGCGTTCAAACACTTTACTTTCACTGAATTAAAAACAAACGGAAGAAGTGAATGGCTAGTATCGTTTTGAATACTGTGTTCGGGTAGAACCAATTTCATCTAGCCTATAGGTTCTGTATTTTTGCGCTAAATTTGCATTAGCGTACTTGTTAAACGTCATTCGTAAACAAAGTGAGAAAAAAATACTACAGTGTTCTTTTCTCACTGATTTACAAATTGAGTTTAACACATAAATGAAATTTAGCGAAAAAATTTAAGCACATTGGACCTATACATAAAAGTGGTTCTACCTGAACACATTTCCTATGTATAATCGTATGAAACAAGTATTACAACTTAGAAAAACCAAGAATTTGTACATCTGGGTTGAAGCAGGTCCTTAAGGACGTCGTCTACCCGCGCGAGAAAAACTCAAAAGCGACGGAGCAGTAAGGTCGACCTTGAAGCGTGCATCAAATGCCGCGTCGCCTCAACGAGCCAAGCGCTGAACTAGCGTGCATGTTTCCCGCCGAACGGTTTTTTACTATGATACATTAAGCGGTGACCATATAATTATATTGGTGGAAAGTCTGCAACTAAGTTCATTGCAAGTGGCAATCTGAATTTCACATCATCCGGTTAGTACATTTTGAGGTACGGAAGTCTGAAAAGGCCGTTTTTAGTCGTGTTGGAGGTCGTACAAAAAGAGTTTTTTTTATGAGCGTGGTGTTTTAACAATGAGGTTCCGACCTTGTATTAAGTTTGTTTTCTTTTCGTACGTTGGCACAATGGGCACACGTGGAATATTTTCGTAGAAAAAACCGGTTTACGAACACGCTGCAACGAATTTGAAGCCCTAAGTGCTAACCCAAATATCGCATTTTATTCACTCCTTTAGAGAAGTGGATGTCCTAATTTTTATCCTCAGTGTCTTGCGACCCTGTCAAGTGTACCTGCGCATATGACTGCGCAAACCTGTGCAACCCCAAGTAGGTTACTTTTATAGACACCTTATAGATCGAGGTACGGTTTGGCTGGAGTAATTAAACTGCCGTGTTATAATTCGTTATCGCCTTTCTTCTTCTCCCGTCCTCCGGTCTCGCCGCAGACTGGGCGGATTATAAACCGTCGCCAAATGGAGTTACCTCTTGACCCGAGGTCCTTCTGCGCGCATCTCTCCAGTCAGTGACTGCGTCTGAATATTTCAACAGCGCCTAGATAAAGACATAACTACAGGATGATTCAGCACATGTGACTTTCCTGTATTATAGACGGAGCGCTGCCTAGGTTTAGCTAGATTGTGATAGATACAATAATACCAATAGTATCCCTCCCCCCCAACCCGTATAAGAGAAGTTCTCACCTGTCACTTGGATGGTGTACGAGAAACCGCTTTGCTTCCAAATTACGATTAACTACGAAAAGAAAACGCTTAAAACTACGCTTCTATAATTTTAAGAAACATGAATCAAAATGGTTGAAAACAGCTTTGTTTAGACTTGTAAAAGTCCGAATTCGTGACGGCTAAAACGAGGTGAGTGCATTAACCTTTACTTCATACAATCCAAAAACGAAATTTAAAGTTCCACGAGAAACGACTACAGGGAAAAACTTGCATGCCAGCTTCGCACGCTGCAAATAGAGGCGATATGATTCTCTTCGAGGTTGGCACTCTTGTTGTTATCGCTCCACTACTACCAAGCGTCAAACACGGGAATTTGAAACTAGTACACACTCCTCTTAATTAGAATGCTTCTGTTAGTGTTGCCAGCCGGATGTATCCAAGTTGTTACGTTTTTATAAACGATACTCCTTTTTGATTGTTTGGTAATTGGTAATTACGTAAAACGTGCAGTATTTAATAACGTATATAATTTGGGAATCTGACAATATAAGTGAGACTCGCAGTCTAAATATCAGGTACGGCTTTAATTTACAATATATACAACTATTTCATTACATATACGATGTTCTTTACAGAGGGAGGCAAGAATAGTTAAGAGGTTTATGAGCCACTCAATTTAGCTACGACGGTGACAGTCCCACCTTGTTAATAATGCTGAGGCTGATCGGCACGTCGTATATCTGGACGTCGTGGTGTATCTTGGTAGTGAAGTGGTCCTGGCGACGATATGGGGCAGACAGACCTCGTAGGTAGAGTGACACGCCCCTTTATCTCGCCCTGTGTGGCAACTCGTACCTCTGTTGGAGTGGGGAGTTCTGCCTGGCAGTTTGCAGCAACTTATGTTTAATATTATGGAATTCCTGGCCGGGTGGCCTGGTTACTGATCGCTGTGTTAGAACCAGGGTTACATGGTTCATAACAAAGTGCTCTAAGAAAGATATGAGGTTCGCTACAGCTTTTGGTAGTAAAATTAGTACCAATTCGAGCGACGGTAAATTAAGGGAGAAAGCCCTCCATACCACTGCTTTCTTCTATTTTTTCAAAGCCTGAAAAAATAAATAAATAATCCTTCTCATCCACTTAGCCAGAAGAAATTTTCTTCCACTTCAGAGGAGTCTTGCTCCGGTGTCAAATGTCCACGTTTAACGCGCGGAAACAGCAAATCGATAAGAACCAAAATACCACGCTCGACAATAAGCTCATCACCTCTATTCACATAGTGTCAAACTGGCGTGCAACGTTTTCCTTGTAGTCTTTTTTCCTACGGGACTTTACTGTGACGCAAAAACTTTATTTGTTATATTATGAAGTACTGGCCATCGTATACCTCTCGCTTTGAACTTTATTTGTTATAATATGAAGTACTGGCCATCGTATACCTCTCGCTTTGAACTTTACGAATGCAGGTGGTAATTTCGCAGTTACAGCAGTCTAAAAAGTCGTTTTATTCATTCTGAGAGGCCCGAAAATCGTGTTTCTAACAAGCGTGCTGATTTTTTTAAAACATAGAAGCATCGTTTTATGTTTGTGTTATTTTCATAAATAAACGTAATAGGAAAACTTTAAGCCGTTTCGCGAAGAAAAAAAGATAACGTATGGCGCGCTGCAAAACCGTCCGTGCGCCAACTGAAGACTTCTCAAAATTGCTTGCAGTTTTGAACGTCGTATTTATGTTGAGGGGGTTATTTTACGGTGCCTATTCCGTTATATTCTCTCTCCCGCATTCACCAACCATTCAGTAGTAATTGTTGCAAGCTAACGTAGGGGGTGAATATGACCTCGACCACGAAAATGTTTGTCCAACCTAAGTAATGTCGCGGTGGATGCGTCCTCGCTTTGCATGCTCCTAGCATGTCTTGGTGCTTAATGCTCAGTCCTGAGACACACGAATACCTCATTACTGCCCCTGCATGCAAAAACTACTTTCTTTGGTCATAAATAATTTTTTTGTTTGAATGTGGAACATATTTGCATGAAGACTATTTTTGTTTAAAAGTTACATTACAAATGTGTTATTACTAAGATCATTTATTTGAAATATATATGGTGAAGAAAGTTGTGCTATATTAATACAAACTCTATATTAATAGCTATAACTATCTTTATTAAAAAACTACTAATTGTAAACAAAACTTTTTAAAGGAAAAAGCGGCACGTGACATAAGTATGCCACAATTTCTTTGATGTATGGAAATATTTTCTCAACGCGAGTTAAGCTACCGGTTCGGCAAGGGTACTTAGCATTAGTTCATATCCGAACAAAATTTTGTTATGGCAAAGAGTTTTTAGAATATAGGACTCCGGCACCTTTGATGTGTTTAGGTAAATTAAGAAAATAACCGCCGACGTAAGGAATTTCAGCTCTAGGTAATATTTTATATTTCGTTTTCCTGGCCTGACAAACCCGCTTCAGTTCAGCGCACGCTTTTTCATACCAGACTTAACTACGGGAACCGATATTAAGAGTTCTAATCTGCCACAGACGGCGGGTAAAGGTGGGAGATGGGCAGGCGCAGAGTGGTTATTCTGAAGTAAAAACCTTCACACGTGCGCTGATGTATATTCAAGTCACGAGGTTTGAATACATGGCGTCGTAAAACCCACTACTTTAGCACAGGATAACTGCATTTTGGGAATGATATTTCTGTGCAGTATGAGTGCGGGGCTTTACGCCCGAGTTTCCAGTCTCATGCGGGTTGCAAGCCGAGTGTTTTTTTCTTTCAGAACATGGAGATTGTTTTATCGTTCGACTTTTAATTCTTTTTATTAAAAATCGAAGAAAAAACATTTCTCCGTGTCCTAAAATACACCATTCGGCTTCCAAATTGCATGCGACAAGAATCTCGAGCATAACCCCTGGATGTAGTTTCTTGGACATACTCCATTGTAATATAGATGACTGTCAAAACTAAAGATAGTAGAAAACATAAGTAAACAGAGTATGCTTTAGTCAACAGGATACATACACAACATAAAATTCCATAAATCAAATCGGGTCAAATAAAACCGAGAACAAACACATAAGAATTTAATATCAAAACAAAAAACCCAGACATCACCGAGACGGACAACCGTGGTTTCAGGCCTGCTTCGGCAAAGAGATAAACATATCAGATATATGACCCACAAAATAAAATTTTGGGGTGTTTAACGTCCTACCAGAAAGTATTTCATAGTCTTTAGTTCCTTCTGTCCTCAATTACTTGTATATTGTCTGTTGCTCCAGTGATTGGCCAGTTGTACATGTGACAAGGTAGCGCGGCAGTCGGTGAGTGTTTCATTACAGAGTCCCGATATTTAGATGTACGTAAATTTCGCATATACATTCCAGGTCAGGTTGAACGCCAATTATGTAGCTATACTTCATTGTCATATCTGTGACTTGCTGGCGGCTGTTACGAAACGTTTTTGACTACTGTAGTATATAAGGAAATAATGCGAAGTGTTGTTATCGCTTGCTACCTGCTTGTACGGGGCCAGAGCGTGTATAGGACTGACAAGTCTAGACTGCTGCCAGATGAATCCGCGAAATTAACGTACCTCTACATTAAAAGTAACTCGCGTGTAAATATAACGTGACGTACAGAGAATCTGCGAAAAATTTGGGTCCTTATAAATAAAACGATTTCAATGACATTAAAGCAATCACTTATTGCACCATTACCGTTTACTTACAGAACTAATTCTTTCCTACAAAAAGGTTTTGTTATGCTTCGTACTTTAACCCGAATTGCATTATCCTGTAACAAAACGTATGTTGTTGCAAATAAAGTGTTATTAGGAAGAATAAACTGTAATGCGCTCTCTGAAAGTTCCCCAACACAAACTTTCTCTTCTCACTCTCAGAGTTACGTTATATAATATTCGTAACAAAATAAGTTAATTCTTTAACATTTATTTCCGTAAAGTTTCATTGGAAAAACGCAATTTGAATAGTACATTTTACAACACATTTTATTTAAAACATGTAGGCTACTTATACACAGATACGCATGCGTCGGGATGGATTGTATTATTTTTGTGTTGTGACATTGAATTAAAAGTAAGATCTATTTGTTTGTAATGGACCTAATGGTTGAACTTAAAAAAAGTTATCATTATTTTAGTAAAAAATTTGCTTGATCTTCAGCAACGGCGTTCTGAATAAGTTTAAAGAAGATTTTCAGGGAAGCGTTAGTCCCAATATATTCATAACTGTCAATGTACGAATCGAAAACACATGTTTGATTTTTACTATGTTGTCTTCGTGTAAATCTAACACATACCGCTCTGAATCGTCGTGTATATACGTATTTACAACATACATAAATTGTATCTCTAGATATAAATATATTAAAATATTCCACGGTGGCATTTTGATAACTTTCTTTGTTTTATTTGATTTACTTCAAAACATATTTTGAACGTGTATTTCTCTAGGAAGACACAGTAGAATCACTAACGTTTCCTACAACGCAACGTTTTACACCTACACGAAAATCAACCTTAAACCCAACTTCACTCAGTGTAAACTAATTTTTCCTGCTTCATCCAACTTAACGTGTGCCTGCTGTCGAAATTTATTTGTACTAAAACAGTTAACATTACAAAAAAAACATAGCTATTACTGCCAGCTCTTATTTGTACTAGTTTGCAAGTTTGTCCATATGGCAACAATAAACAAATCAAACTGCTTTTCCTAATGGATCTTTGGTTTCTAAAACAGCTTACACAACATGAATTCTCAGTGGCTACGTGTCTCTTAGCCAAATATCAAATATAATTTCAAAGCTAGTGATAGTTGTAGAAGTACTATGTGATGTGTCAGTTCTGTAACTTAAAAGAGTTTGGTTGATACCACACAAGCATCTTAAGGAAATCATTGCTTATACGTTTTCTTTTATTCCTGTTACTGATTAATGAAAATGAAATGTGTATTTTTCCTTATTAAAATACCATACTTTCGCGCTACTGAAAACTTGGCTACGGACAGACATATGTAACAATAAGACCAACTTAATAAATAAAATAGTTCAAATGTTTCATCTAGTTTTATTTATATTTTATGTGGGACATATTGGCGTGTATTTGTTAGTAATAATTTGTGCTACAGTGAGCATTTTCATGCATGCGTGAATTCTGCACGTACACAAAAAATATTACAACTTTTTTTAAAAGTCCACCAGGTATTAGCACACTCTAAACTGAAATGAGTGAATATCCACTAATTACCGGTTGATTTCTCTGATTTCGAATGAAGCAGATTCAACTAATTTAAGTCAGTTAAATACCACTGGATTCCAGTTTAGAGTATGTGTGGGAGGAACAGTACTTTGTACATCTTAGCTGATGACTAAAATCAAAGAGCCGTTTATTAGCTCGCTATTAAGTTGCTTTTCTTTGAAGCTTTTATTTGTAATTACTTTCCTCTACAACATCTGACGCTCGCTACAGGAATTTAATCCTTCTCCTATCTGGCCTCCAGTATTCGCCTACAAGCCAGCGAGGAAGATTGCATGCAGGCAAGTGTTAATCAAGGTGGCAGAAGGTAAAAACCAAGCTCGTAACTTTTCCTTTACCGAAAGTTAATGTACTTTAGGTTTCGCGGATAATTTGATTAATTTACTGAACTTACCTTCCGAGCATTACTCCCTAAATATATTTCTAACTTGCTGGAAATATTATTTTTAGTAATTCTTAGGGCGCCGTCTACACCAGTTTTCAACGTCATATTTCTATTTTTATATTTGTACCAGATGTTTTTTCTCATTTTAGACATAAATTATGACAAAATTTTGCTATTATTAAATTATTTTATTTCTCATGGTTTTTGCGTAGTGACCCGTAAACGTCAAAATGTGCGCTTTACTGTTCATTTACGCCACTAAAATCAATTGACATACCAAACTGGAAAATATTTACAGTGAATAACGATGTTGCAGGCTAGGCCGTCTTCTCTATGAAACAAAAAATATACTACTTTTGCATTGAAAACAAATTCCTGGAATTAATATCATCTAGGTATAAAGGCGGGTAATGTTGATATTGAATAAAGAAGAACTTCTTGAATCGGACTAACCTACTTCAAACTAGAAGATAGGAAAAAAAATTTACACAAAAATATGTCCAAATTAAAATTTGTTACTTGGTGTATAACTGTACAAAAAATTTTAATATGCTGATACAAACATTCAAAGACGGAAAATGTCATGTAGTCATCCGCTATAGCTACGCAGTTACTTCTGCCTTTATTTTACTATTTTTTTAAAACATATAGGTTCCTATTGCATAAGTCTCTGTGTTAAAAATACGCCGCGGTTAAGCCCAATTAAAATTATGTTTATTTACTTTTTATTCGCTGGTCAGTTAATAACCTGAGATTATTCTATTTTCTGTTAAATTCGAAAAAAAATATAATAAAAAAATTTTAAACGTTTTTATAACTAGTTTACATAAGGTGCTACTTTGTGCTCTGTGTACATTTAATCCAACATTAAAATACGTTAATAAAGTACTCTAACAGTTACATTATACATTACATATGTTCTTCAAATGTTTGCCTACTTTACATGTACTATCAGATTGAGGGATACCGAATGTCGGATTGAGGAATTTTGGATTTTCGGCTATCGGTTGCAGGTTAATTGCTTGGTCTATTTTAGAAATTTATAAAATAACACACTCACGCAATTTTATTAGTAGATGTTTCCAGACAGGGAAGGCTCGAGAAAACGTCCAGTATATAAGTATCTTGGTTTAAACAATTCTTCTGTTTTTCGGAATTTTTCCAAACAAGAAAATTTATTAAGGTATTGGATCACGGGTGGTTTACGGCAATTAAACTACAATTGTGCTTGATATTTTTCACAAACGATAGATGTGTCTTAAAATAATTTTGTCAAAATACGACCCAAATACCCGTATTTTTGGTATTATTTATATTTCATTCAAAAATAAAAATTTGCATGTGAGAATACAGTTGTGATAGTTTATTTTATTTGCGACTTATTTTTACAGTGGCGAAGTTAAGGTGTAACCATCTTGTCTTTTACTTAACCACTGAAAAAAAATAAAACTAAATAAAAATCATAGACAACAGAACATTAAAACACATTGAGAAAAGAATAATGAGAGACGTAAATATGATAGCAAATTACAATAAGCATGAGTATTACCATCTAGAACATAAATTATTGCTGATTAATACTAAATTGAGACATAATACAAAATTGTGTTTTATGTACGGAATCTTTATATATGAACAATTATGAAATAAATAGGAAAGATAGATAATTTGGATATATTAGACTAGACAAAAAATAATAAATAATAATTTAACTAATAATCTCACAGGGAGACTCTGGGAAATATTAAACTATGTAGTATACTAAGTAAATCTTTTGGGAACTTAAGTTATTACATTACTACATTATAAAACAATAGTAGTTTACGGATATTTCGAATTGTTGATTGTTTTGTCTGGGGACTAGTTAAGTCCATGTATACCCAATTACAAAAGTATCGGCTGAGTTAAAATTTTACATTATTTCTCAATCATAATTACTATTATTTTAACTTTTCCGTTTCCTTTACCGAGCAGAAAATATTTGTCAGTTGTCGCATAACTTAAATTTCGAAGCACAGTGGCAATTTTGAAACTCACTAACGGATTCTGCGTCCTAAATTTTGGTTTAGAATAGGATAAAAAAATGAAATAGCGGAATTTCTGAATGAATAACAGGCTGCGGCATGGGGTTAATACACAACGGGGTTGGAATATATAATGTGTACGACATATCGGGTTTCCAGAACAGTATATTTCTGATAAACAGTTTATGTGGCCAAGTCGTTCGAGACGGAACTGCAGGCAAATATAAACGAGGACCTGTAATACTTTTATGGTGATTTTTATCGGTGGGAGTGGAATTATTGGTACTATATCATGGTGCCGTTTATAGCAGGGAAAGGCCCTCAAGCGAAGAGGCTGAGGGATAGAGCGGATGGAGACCGCGACACGATTTCCACGTCGGGACAGAGAGAGAGAGAGAGAGGAAAGGAAAAAGGCGAAGAGTAGCACTCTTTTTTTATCCTTTCTCTTCCGGCGCCGCCCATCGCGTTTGATTTAGAACTATTGAAATCAATTGGCACTCGTCTCCCCCCCTTCCCCTCCCTTATTCCACACTTCGCTCCACCTCCCTCCCGATTGGACTAATTAAAGATCAATGGTGATGTCGCCCGCCTCGTTGTCCAGGAGTGGCGCGGAAGGGGGAGGTGGGTTCTCGTCGAGTGTTGGTCCAGGGATGCTGCGAAGCTCCGAAGAGAAAGGCAGAGGAGGGGAAGAAAAACTCCGAAGTAAGCGAAGCGAGCGAGAGAAAGAAGAGAGAGAGAGAGAGAGAGAGGATAATTGAAACACGTATCGGGTTGATTGTGTCTCGAGGGGTGCAGTCTTCGGGTCTCGCAACCTTTCTCTTCATCTGTCTCACTTACTCTCTTTACTCTGCGACACAGAGAAGCCGATCTCCCTAGCGTAGTCTACCGTGCATCGGCATACGGTGCGACAGGTACTGGGTTCGATTCCCACCTCCAGCTGGGCGTTTCTCAAGTATGCCCGTTGAAATCGGCTCTAGGCGGTTCGGGATAAAGTGAGCACTGAACAAAGCCCTGCTAAAGTTCTATGTTCAGCCAATTCGTATCATTCCGCACGTAACTGCTAATTACGGGAAATGTCTCTGGACACGGCACTTAATGTTTGCGCCTGAAAGATAAACTATGAAGTCGGTAGGAACCCACATAGTTTGATAAAAACCTTTATTAATTATATAAAACACAAAAATATCGATTTTATTTCATTATTGTTATATTTAAAAAGGAAACTACACGGAGCTATATTGTGTAATTTTACTGCCAACCATACAATCAGTAAGACAACTATAGATAGTGTTGAATTATATGCAGTAACAGCTAGTGATATTCTTCATAGATTAAATTTTTAGTGGTCACTTTATCTAGAACGACATATAATTAGGCTACAATTTTCTGCTAAGTCAAATACGATCATATGAGTTTGCTATATCGTAAAAGGAGGGGATAATTGACACAGTGGCGGATGGTAGAGCCTTGCAATTGTGCCAAACGTTATATATTATGTCAGACGTTGTCCTGACAGTGTATATGAAAACGGATGTTTTTTTTTTTTTTTAATTGCGAACCTCCCCCTCCCCCTTCCCCCTGACTTACATGCCACAGGCGGAAGCAAAGTATAGACGACGATGCACTGCAGATTAATCTAGTGGCGAGTTATAAGAAAATAGATATCGCTTGAATATTGTTTGTGTTCACATATGTATGTATACCAATGTTCATGGCTGAGGGTTGATCGGCAAATGAGTTGAAGCGCTGCAGCGCCATTTAGTGGTGAAAAACTTCTATGAAAAAATACACATATGTGCCAAGTTTGATGGTGATCTGTCAGACGGTGTCGGAGTTCATCGATCTCATACACGTCCGTACATACATACTGTACGTACGTACATACACAGAAAGAAACGTATTGTTGGAGTTACCATATTTCTGTTGAAATAGGGACAACAGTCAAGTTTGGTTGTCAGTACCGCCTGGATTATTACTACAATTATCTGTTCTGCAGAAGTAACAATATGTTATGTAGAACGGCCAAGGATCATCTTTCTTTCACAGAAAATATTTTTACTTCTACGGAACAAAATTTTTTAGAAACAACCCAGATAGTACCTACAACTAAGCTGATCTGTTGTCCCTATTTAAACAGAAGTATGGTACACCAACAATAATTTTCTGTCAGTGTATATAACAATGTCAATTTCATATATATATATATATATATATATATATATATATATATATATGTAACCGATAAAATTGTTACAGTTGAAAATAAATAAACGAGATGTGGCGCAAAGGTAGTACAGTGGAATCGCATTCCGGAGGAAGCAGGTTCGATCCTCGGCCCGGTCATCCAGATTGAGATTTTTCATAGTTTTCATATATATCTCCAGTAAAGGGTAGGGGTCGAGGGGTTAGATTCCTCGGCTCTCACCAAGGCGATCCGGCTTCGATTTCCGGCAGGGCCAGTCCCCGGATTTTCGCACGTGGGACTCGTGCCGGACGATTTTTCTCGGGGATCTCCCGTTTCCCCCACGTCACCATTCCGGCGCTGCTCCACACTCACCTCATGTCACTCCTCACCAGCGCTGAAGACCTCGATGTTAACCGCTGACCAAAATCTCTCACTCATTTCGTAGGAATATCACGTGCTGCCCGTTTGTTCGGTGAGAAGCCAATCGACTGTGGCCAGTGCGTATATAGGACTGATAAGTCGGTCACAATTGTGTGATGTAGAAGTAACGCTGTTGTGATTGGCTCAATCAAATGACAGGCCTTATGCCAATAAGCATGGAGCATAGCTGCAGATGTCAAGTAAGGCACTAAAACAAACAGGTGCAACATTTTACGTAATAAATAAGGCCTTGTTCTTTAGTTTTGCAGTGGTTCCGAAAATATTTTTTCAATCGCAAATTAATAACATATATCAAAAATTCATTTCATCAGTTTTCACACTTATATATCATCGTTTGTACCTGAATTTTTCTGTTGCAATACACCAACCGGATTTTTCGAATTTTGCCCCTTAAATATATCGCATATTATTATGTCAAAATAAGCCAAAATGAAGCAATGTATTTTTTGTTTTGTTGGCAAACGGTATATTATTTTATAAAATTCTCTGGCAGAATTGTGTATCGTATGACTGTACACGGTCTCAAATTTTTTCAAAGAATTTGGTTACAAAATATTTGAGTTATTTGCAATTGTTGAAATAAATGAATGATCATGGCCGTAAGAGTCCTTTACTATAGTCATATAAAACGAGCACATTACTTTAACGCATAACGAAAAGTTAAAAGACGTATGTGAAGTAAATATATGCAAGTAATTAAGAAAATTACCAAAACACGCTGCTGAAATCACCTGACAAAGGTAGAGCTATGAAACCAATCCTTTACGAGTACGCTAAGGAAATATTTCAATTATAGTGACGTACCGTAACTACTTTGACAATTTTCGGGGCTACTTTGACTATTCAAAATATTAGTTTTTTGGTTATCTGGTAAATAAACAGATAATCTGAGTCGAGTATTTTAAATAATTCCTTTTATCCTTATAGCTAATGTTTGAAACTTTCGTTACTAAAAATCAAAATTTTGAGTGGTCAAAGTTACCCCGCAATGTCAAAGTAACCACGGTTTACGGTAATATTCCGTTTTATTGTAAATAAAAATGTTTGACGCATTTGTACCAGTATTCCTTTCACAATTTTTGTACAAATCACACAGTCTCAGATTCAAGACACAAAAATTTTCGGAGGAAGCAGAAGTCAAAACACTGCACCTCAGTGGTTAAGCGTGTTAACCACTACACCACTGAGAGATATTTAAGAATAGAACTCCTCAAACTAATGTTACTATTGTGCTTTGCCATCATGCTGTCTTGTTTCGTTTCGAACCTTTTCTTTACACGATATGAACTGTGTCGTACGATAAATTTTTACGCTCCATTATTCTTAGATACCCATGAATTTTTAGTGCTGTTTACGTAATGTGTACCTTCATGTAAATAACAACATGTTGGTAATACATTAATTTATATTAATAGCCTACTACCTTTAAGGTCACGCCCGTGACTTTGTAAATATTTATTTTTAAATTCACTATTGTTTTCATATCGAAGAATGCCTACATCGTTTTGTCACAAAAACACCACTATTTAGACCAAAATTTTGGCAGCAGTAAATATCATAGTTATTCAATTTTTTTCTCCTAAAATATTTCCAAGTTTATTATGAAGCTAATTAAAATAAAGGCAGATATGTTTTTGTTGCGAAAGTACAGTGCTTTATTTTGCAAAACGCTTAAGTAAAAAAATACTGGACTTGGTATGTCTACTCTTGATATTGAATTTATTTCATAGCTCTCATAAAGGTTAATTCTACTACAGGTTAGAAAGATCAGTGTTAAAAATTTGTCACGGGTAAAATTTCTGCCGCTTGAGCGCTGGTATCGGTATTGGGTTCAAGCTGACAATTCACAGAGCTTTCCTGAATTTTAAGTTACATAAAGTTGATTGTTTAAAACGCGAAATTGGTTTATTCTCATTTTAAAATTAAGATAAACTACTTTTATCACTTCCAAGCTTATTTAATTTAATTTTAGTACAGTTTCGTGTTTTTCTGGCCCCTTAGCGATATGAGCGAAACTAGCGGGAGATATATTCCCTTTGCCAAACTCTCACATAAGGAAACATATATTCTTTATAGCCTGTAATAGAATTACCCTTACTTAAAATAATATATTGAGTTTATTACACCAAAGTGAAAAAAAAATAACTACCTAGCATGGCGATAATTCTATCAGGAAAGTTTACCTCTACTTCGAACAATGTAGCTATCATATGTTGGTATTGTTGTCAGTTGACTCCTTCACCCCACCGCACACATCTCTCAGTTTTCAGTACCGCTCGTGTCAATATACCAGCTTTGCGTACTTTCCGAAAACACAGGCAACCGCAGTTCTGTTTCCGAGCCGCAGCAAGTGGAAGTAATTGCTTCGAAAACTAGAATTAAAATCAAACAGTTACAAAACCATCTCGCCCTTCTCTTATTCCCCCTTCTCTCCCTCTCCCAGGAATCGAATGTCAACATACGCAGAACCAACACGCGGCCGCCTGCTTCCTGGGAATGTGCGATTGCAACGCCAACGATTTGCTTTTAATTTTGAAAAAAAAAAAAAAAAAAAGTGGGTTGGGAGAGGGGAAAAAAGGGGTGGGTGATCATTGCCACCGACTGTTACGTCTTTATCTCTGTCTCTCTTCAACATGCCGCGTGTTTACAGGATTAAAAAAAAATCCACTTGTTTGCTTTTCCGGTTGTCATGGTTTGTCCAACTATACTGCGACCGAGGAAAAAAACACGCGTATCATCTTGCACTTGTCGGCGAGGGTGGATTTCGGTCAGCCGGAATATAGTCTGTTCACTATAAACCGAGAACTCAGCAGAACTTGTAATTAATTAAAAATGTGTTTTATTGATCCAATAGCTAACTGTTGATAGTATTGAAACGTTTGTACTGTTTTTTTTTTTTTGTTACACAGAAATTTTCATATTAAAAATAGTAAATATGGCAGAAAAACAGCCGAAAGAAAACATTATGAAGTGCTCACTTTGTCGTGAATGGCCTATATCAGCTATATAACGTTTGGATTCTAGCTGCAAATTCTGGTGTTGGGGAAGAGGGCAGGCTAGTAAAATACTGATGTTACTTCCCCCCCCCCCCCATATGTGTGTGTCTGATATTTACCGCACTCGGAAATGTGCAGAAAATAGGGCCACGATGCATCGCCAGTTTTTTTTTTCCTGAGAAAATAAGTTTGTAACTCCGAGCGCACGGGATGCGGTGAATCTGTCGTTGCCAGAAGTTTTATGATGGTGAAGTTGTTCAGTAGCTAGCGTCGTGAGCGGTTCGGTTTATATGATCCTGTGTCAGGAATTCGGCACGTTAGTGTTTGTAATGTTCTGGACGTTTCTAGAGTTTAACAGAGTGTCTTGTTAATGGTTATTGCTTCCAATCATTGAATTGCGTTTTCTATAAATGATTCTTGCTGTTGGCCGTGGGCGTAAGCTGTAGGCCAGTCATAACAAAAAAAAAATTAAATTAAAGTTCCCAGAAATTGTGGCGAACTGTCCGGCCACACACGTAGGGCAATATCACATTTCTTCCAGGCTATTGTGTGCCAGGATGTCGGCCTAGGCACAGAATAGTTACAGATACAGCAGTGAAATAGCCAGCAGGATGGCGAACTCGGTCAAACAAGCCAGCAACATGGCGGAAACGCCTATAGCCAACCAGCGTAAGGCAGCTACCCTGCTAGCCGGCAGCCAGGCCAATAGTAACCCTGCAGTAACATACAGGAACCAAACATACACGGGGCTGGTATCAACAACCTCGGGCAACCAATAAGCGGCCAAGTTCGCCCGTATCAAATGAGCCGCCACGTCATTTCACATCTGTATTACTATTTAGTCTGTGTCCTAGCTACGAGTCCCTTTGACTGTTTATAAAAAAACATGTACTATTGTCACTGACTACACGTACAATATTTCACGTGACAATGTTTATAAATTTAAAAAACGACGTAAAGAATATGCACCTTCAGTAACTCATATCGAGATATAAATATAGGCAGAATTATTTCGCGTATTGATTCTACGTCAGGTTTAGTTGCCCAGTAATGTATACTTCACTAATCCTTCTGTGATTAGACGACACCTGTGTTAACACATCTCCGACGACTGCAAGCCAGTGATAAACAAGGAAACAAGTTGTGGTGGTAACACGTGTTACGTTTAGAAGCCGATGGATACTTGACTTTGGCCAGTGTGTGTATAGGTCTGAGAAGTCTAGGCTGTTGCCAGATTAATACGCGAAAAACTCGTGCCTCTATACAATAAGTATAGAGACACGTAAAATTCACGTTATCATTTGGTATCAGACTAAACTTCGCTTTCCTATACATAACAGAGCATAATCTGCGATTGAATTGGCCACGAACCTTTATGTGTTGTCATTGACGTGTTTACAGAGATTGGCCTCTCTACCGTGTAAGCATTCTCCGCGGTAAGTCACGTCAATATCGGCCAGCGGGAGACGTCGAACAAGCCTATAGTCACTTGGAGTCTAGTCAGCTGTCAGAATATAACGCGAATTTTGAATGTCTCTAATAATTAGAGATGATGATATTTCGCGAACATGTTTTGTGCTAACATATCCATGATAACGCTGTAGTTTCTTGCAGCATGTATAGAGGTACGTAAATTTCGCAGATACATTCCAGGTTAGGTTGAACTCCAATTATGTATACTTCACTGTCATATCTGTGACTTGCTGGCGGCTTGTACGGTTATAAGCCAATAGATAATCGATTGTGGCCAGTGGGTGTATAGGACTGACAAGTCTAAGCTGCTGCAATATGAATCTGCGAAATTGACGTACCTCTAAACATGTATGATTCTGATTCAGTAATATACTTCTGACACAACATAGCTGTCTGCAGACCAACAACAGGCATCAAATATTACAATAGCAGGATTCTTATTGGCTCAGTCAAATAGGGTCACAGCTACATGTACAAGCTAAAGCTGGTAATCTTGTGATAAGCTGAACGTACATTGAATTCCAGCAAACAGTCAAGTTCTTCCGCGATAAACCATCGTCTCTAGATATTATATTTTACTCCAGTTTGTAATATTATATAATTATTCATTCAATTATGTACTATGTAATACACGCTGAAATACAACATGACTCGTACCTTATTTGGACAATGACGTAGTAATACTTACTATATCATAAGTGATGAGTTCTATTTGTGTAAACATTAAAGACTATACACACGTTATATATTTTTTAAATTATAAATAGAGTATTTTAACTCTACTAAATTAGTCTTCAAAGTAGTATACATTTACATCCTTAAATAATGGTTAAAAAAATTATTATTATTCATTACAATGTCTAATTTGTTTAATTAAGGAAAGTGGAAACAAAAGTTCCGAACTAGTTCATGATAAATTGAGCCATCTCGCTCCTGTCCGCTACCTATGTTTGTAAACCGAAGTTGTTGATTATAACGATAATATTTAGCAACTCATTAGCACTTGATAACTTATAATAGACTTGAAACTAGATAATGTTGCATATATTTTTCCTACTCCCTATTAGTGAAATTCGGTTATGGTGCCCATCTGAAATTTTTAATGAGTTAGGTAAAACACACCTGCCAAGTAACTTGTAAATATTTGAAAATAATAACAAGTAATAATAAAAATATATAATAGATTATTAATAATAAATTATATAATATTATATTATTGTATAATATAATAGTATATATAATATTAATAATAATTATTATATTTAATTGTATGTATATAAATATTAATAAATATATATTAATTATAAATAATATAACGTAATATAATTAATAATATATATTAATATAAATATACATTAATAAATATATAAACATGTATATTTTACTATACGTGTATAAGTATATTATAATTATTATAATATATATATATTATATATTATAGTATAATATTAATGACAAAATATAATATAACATGCTCGTACTACAATTTGCAGTATCGAAGTTGGAGCAAATATCGAGCGCGGTAGAGTAAAACTAAGCAGTTGTAAAACATTCGCCTCACATTCGGGAGGACTTGGGTTCAATCCCCGTCTTCGGCCATCTTGTGTTCGGTTTTCCAATATTCTCCGAAATCACTCCAGGTGAATGCTGGGACGTTTCCTTGAACAGGCATTGGCCATCTCCTACCTTCTTTCCCCTATGTAGGTCTACCTCTACCACGACCTTGTGCTATTCGAGGGCAAGTAATAGTGATTAAATAAATCAAATTGATAAAAAATGTGTAAAATAAATTAATTTCTGAATGAGTATAAGAGGTTCCCCAGCCAGGAGAGTTCTTGAGTTTTGTGCGTGGTTCAAGTCTCGAGCTCAGCGAGTGCCGAGGGATGGATGAATTCTCGAGAGGAACAGCGAGCGACGTCGGTAGCGACGAGTTAGGGAGACTGTGACAGGGGTGACCAACGACTGCGGCCAAGTAGTAGAAGATTCGGCTGAAGGGCAGGAAGTAAATTAATAGTGTGATAGTGCGGAAGGAAGGGCAGGCGGATGTAGATAAGGAAAAACTTGTGACAACTACAGAACTTTTATATACATTCATGTATATAATTATTATTACTATTAATAATGTTTGCCCTTAGAGACAGTGTTTGAACTTTGTCTCATGATAACTCAGTTTTCACTTCATTTCCTTCTTCCTCTTCTTTTTCTAAAATTTCTTCACTCTTTAACTGTGCTCCTGTTTCCTTCGTCTTGTCCACATTTACTTTAAATTTTGTGTTCATAATTTTGTTTCTGAGTCTGCCTCTTTCTCCAAACATTACCCTGTTGACACCAGCTTGTCTTACGTATTCCTCTATTCATGAAACTA
>PNEQ01042074.1:47737-65564 GCA_003012365.1 Medauroidea extradentata
ATATATATATATATATATATATATATATATATATATATATATATATATATATATATATATATAGAGAGAGAGAGAGAGAGTGTGTGTGTGTGTGAGAGAGAGAGAGAGAGTGTGTGTGTGTGTGAGAGAGAGAGAGAGAGAGAGAGTGTGTGTGTGTGAGAGAGAGAGAGAGAGAGAGCGAGAGAGAGAGAAACATGTAAATTGTTGGACTGTTTTATGTGGACGGAAATTATTTAACGTTGTGACATAACGCTATGAAAATGCATACCCATAGATAACAACAAACAATATAAATAGAAGTTAATAGTGAGTAGCGTAAAGTGTTAAGGGGAATCGTACGGGACCGATTGTGATTATCAATTTTTTTCTGCTACAAGATTTTCAGAAGACATATACATGTTTTTCACATTTCGTGCTCTTAATGTTAATCTACTTTACCGTTTTACATTGTTATACTAATTACCTGCATATTATCTTACCTTTTATTGGTAGATAAGTAACGTTGTGTTACTTCTTATCTTACAACAAATGTGAGATAATACAGACGTAATTTATTGTCTAACAATGTAAGTGGTGATGTGGACCAACATTTGGAGAAATAAATGTCAGAAATGTTGATACGTCTTCAGGAATACTTGTTGCGGGGAAAACACTATAAATTTAAGATGGCCGTGTATCATTGCCCTTTAAAAGACGTAAATAAGCAATATTATTCTTTTAAATTAAATGAAGTCATAGAGATCTTAACAAGTCCAATTGAAGCCACATAGATGCTTTGCGTTGTATTTCAGACACAGTTAACTGTGTGGTATTTTTTTCATCTACAGTTTAGGAGTACTGTCTTCGATGGCTGTGCTTTTATAACATTACAAAGTTGTTTTTCTCTTCCAAAAAATAGATTTTCAGCATTTATAACCCAATATATGCGTATTCACTAAAACTTTTTCGTGCCTGTACGTGCAGTTTTCATATAACGGAATTTCATCTCATTTCATTTACACATCAATTCGGCAAATATTTTTTTAGACGCCAAGACCATAGTGTTTTCTCAAACTTGAGTATTTCGGGCGTACAACTGAAAGTCGAGTTCATTAGCAAAAAGCTAATTACAGCCAGAACAACCCCCTCTTCCTACCCCCTACCACCCTTACAGACAGAAGCTTCGCCTTCGACGCACGGTATTCAATCCACGGATTTCATAATGCTGGCAACACTGCCGCTGTGGAATTCCTGATAGCTTTATTTAGTCCGCGTTCTATCCTGCCGCTACAGTTTAAAGGACAAATTACCTCCAGCTTCAGTGGAATTTATTTCGTCCTTTTTTCGCTCCTCCGAATCAAGCTCTTTTGAAACGCTTCAATTTTATTATGTTTAGAGATACTGGCTGTTTGAAAACTCCCAACTGACAACAGAGAATATTCTCACATTGCCAGTCATTTTCCACTGATTTAATTTGTTCCTCCTGCTCCAATGAGAATCTGTCGAAAGCTACAAACTGCTTTAGCGAATTAAGTTCACTTGTGTCAGTAAAATATATGAACTGAAAAAGTAAAGGTAAATTTCACTTAGTTGTACAAAAAAATTGAAATTCTACTTACATTTTAATTATGTCACCCATACTTCATAATTTTCAAAGCTCAAGAAAAATCACGAACACAAATTTAATTAGGCCACATCAAATTTCCGTCGAGACTTGGCATGTTACATTGACACACACTGCACTAATCCACAGTAATTACGTATAACGTACTTAAAATTGTAGTTTGAGTACTTGCTTAATGGTTTTACCTGGCGGTTTGTGTAAATTGTATTAAGTGAACGATGTTAAAAACAAGTTGTCCTATATCTTCATATAGAGTTACACAGCGTAACTGAAAATTACTTAATTTCAGCTATCACAACACAACAATTAAAATGTATACTACGTAGATTGCATCCTACTATGTACTGTATCCATAATGTGCATTCATTTGTAACTTATCGAAACACGTTATTTACTTACAGAAAAACAATCGAATCAGTTTCATGCTTACTTTGGAAAGGTAATAAGCTATTACGGTACATGAAGACTACGATCATTCAAAAAATTGTTGAAAAGTGATGGTAATTTCTTACAAAGCTGAGCGCTAGGTTTTCAAACTGCAGATTAAGAAGGAATAATTCTACTTATCAAAAGTTGAAATAAAATACGTCAACCTCGTATCCCAGTCTGCTGTTTATTTATTCAGTATTTACATAATAACAGACCTCCATTGAAAAATAATTGTATATTATTGAATGTTTTGAAATTTTACTGATTATGATTTAGAGTGAAGATGTGAAGAAAACTGGACACTTTCAAACCAACGTTAAAAAAACGCCGTGTTTATTTGTACTTTCTTCAATCAAACTAGTTTCATGTTTTATTGTGCAACATTCACGCCATTTGTGTATTACTGTGGATTTTCCTGCAATCTGGGATAGTAATGATTTACGTTTTTTGACATTTACGTGTGTAAAAGATGCATGTGTTTTATAAGATGAGATATTGTTCAACTAATATTGCTCGTACCAGCAGTGTAATAATCTGCAAAAAAAATTCTTATTTTCGCCCGGCGTTACTACTTACGAGGGCGTGGTAGGTTAATTAGCGCAGAATTATTCAGTTGAGATCTCCACTTATTGAAAGTCAATATAGAAAAACTACAAAACAGGAATCCTTGATAATTATATTTTCCAACCTAATGAGCAAACATTTTTTACCAAAAATTATGCAATTGTTTAAGCGTAATGTCTTGTGCCACAATGAAATGTATATTGTTATGCATCAATAGACTCTGCGCAAATTTTAAGTTATCAGTAAAACATGTTGTAAGTTTTTCGTATTTAAAACTGTCTTACAAAACGTATCATAGTGCTATAAATCCAATATTCATAATCACAGGATATAGGAGTAAAATACTTTTTATACGACAGTTTCAAAGCGGTAAATTATGTTACACCTAACTAGCAATTGGCGCATACCCTGTTGATTCAAAACACCGTCAAAATGTAACAGATTTCGGCGACAGAGATTGTTCTTCAGATATACCTACATTAATGGTGAAACATTTTTGCTCAGAAAGTTTGCAAAAACTATTATCTGGGATTGCTACTTTTCTATTTTTGCAAATTGGCTTCGAGAAACGTACAATACTGAACTGATACCTTTAGCGCTGAATTATACACCAAAGACATTCTTAAGAAGTTACGATGTAAGTGAAGCTGTGATTTGTTTAAGTTACTGATTCAAATATTTCTGTGTAGTGTCGCGGGAAAAATTCCGTTAAATATTTAGCAACGGAATTTATAGTGGAAAATTGACAAAACCAGTAGGCATGACAGCGAATATTTTCCTTTCAATGTTTAATTGCAAGTGCCGCGTTGAAATTTTAATGGTTATTGCATTATTTTTATGGACATAAATAGGAATTTGTGTAAATTATTAAACATCTACGTTCACGGGTCGTGAATTATGATTACCTTGCGCTATACAACAAGCGTCACAGTTGAACTTTTAAAGTATATTTAGGCCACAATCAGTCCAGAAAATTGAGAATAAAATAATTTGTTTCCCTGATTGCGTCTTAAATATGTACTAAAAGCTCAACTGCGATTTTTGTACTGTAGCGCAAATTAAATAGAATTCACGCTATAGTAGCAAATTTAATTATTTTCTTCCCAGAATTAAAAAAAAAGCGAATAATGAAGTAATCAAATAAAGGGACTGACGCCTAATTTTAAGAGAAAACGGTTATCGAAAAATAAATGATTTAGTGACTGGAACAAAACCTCTTTGATGTCTTTGTTTAGATTCCTCAGAATGTAAGAAAGGCTATATGTTTAGCAGAAATAAATGTAATATATTGTTGGCTAAGAGTAATGACTGTTACTGAATATGTAAATAAACTGGCACGGTGTAGATCTTACCCTTAGGGGGGGGATATTAAATATAGCTTTTTATGTGAGCAACGCAATATTTGAACTGTTGTTGCGTCTTGTTGTGCTATAGTGGAATTAAATACTCACTGACATAAAATATAACACCCGTTTAACTTGCTCTACACTTCCATTGCGCTGTGTCGGTGCAAATAGCAAGTGGAGATATTTAATAGTGGCTCTAGACTCTTCTCGCGTGAATACTACGAATCATGAAATTAAAATCACGGCTGGATTCATCGTTAAATACAAGGCAATAATATTAGTGTCGCGAAAGCAGTAGTACTACGAATATTTATATTTACAATTTTTGTGGTATTGCCTTCGACATTTCTGTCGCAACATTGCGACGCGCTGTTATTTTTAATTAATGTTTATAAAAGACCTGGTGCTGGCCTCCCACCAAGGCGATCCGGGTTCGTTTCCCGGCCGGTCCCCGGATTTTCGCATGTGGGAATCGTGCCAGACGATGCCGTTATTCGACGGGTTTTCTCGGGGATCTCTCGTTTCCCCCTCCCTTTCATTCCGGCACTGCTCCATTCTCACCTCATGTCACCCCTCAGCTGCGCTAAAGACCTCGTTGTTAAGCGCTGACCAAAACCTCTCACTCACTCACTTAATGATTTTGCTTCAAATTATATCAACAATATACATATTTTGATGACGTCGAATGTCACGTATGCGGAGGCGTCTTCAGCTGTTTATCTAGCTAACGGCGACGTTATTCAATACTTTTAAATAATACCCGTAGGCGTCCAGACGTTTAAACTAAAGATACCCTGCCGTAGGCCTATCTCCCGGCCTGCCGTACATCGCGACTTGAAGGTGCCTCGACGCCATTGTCAGATGCCACACACCATGCAGCATGTTCTTAACGATTTTGGGTTCTATGAAGTACCACGGGAGTTGTTGTGCTAGGGTTCGACAGCGACGCGAGAGCACTGCTGTCGGGATTCGCCAGAAATGTTTTCTGCAGTCTGGATTCGGCGTAACTGTGTGCTTCAGGCAGTTGTATAACGTCGCTCCAGGTCGTGAGTGACCGGAAGATAATCGGCTCCCCCTAGAGGGCTGTCGTGCCAGTACTGCTTGCCACTGGTAGTGTACGGGCCTAACGCCTCTGTTCTGTGCGCCGGCTTGGGGAACCTGCGTGGCGGTCAGGATGCCGTGGTGGCCCGAAACTCCAGATCCTAAGAAGCTGGGTATCTGGTTCGCCCAGTGGAGGGACATGTTTTCCCAAGCTCGCTTGGTGGTTGGTTTGTGCACCCGGAACTAGGCAAATTTCCAACAATTGGCTGGCAAACATGGCTCTGTAAGTTTTCTCCTGTTAAGCCTTAGGGTTCGGTACAGGAGGGGTGGTCGGAGCGGAGAGCCGGACATGTTCCGGAAAACATGCCGTCCTTCGCGGCTCATCAACGTCTGACCCAAAACCGTTAAAGAACTCTCAATTTTGCTCCTGGTTGGCGCCAAAATCCCCGCCACTTTCTCTCCAGGCTTTGGTTCAGTTGGGCCAATCAGAAGCCGACAACGGACAGGTAGCCTCGCCCCTCGAGGACAGCAACTTCTTGACATTACCATATTTATTGCACAATCATTTAATTTCTTTCGGCTATATAGAGACAATTACACTAAACGTTTTTGTTATTAGCTAACATTCCTTGCATCTAATTAATTAAGTACAGGCCAGGACCGCAGCACAAGGTCTCTAGGGGCCTGGGGCAGGAAGATGTTTGGAGGCTCCTAATGTGTGAATAAAAATTGTATAAAATGATTTGCGTACTATTAGAGCAAGGGGCTGGGGCCATATTCAGGTTGGGGGCCCGGGGCATTCTGCCACTTTTGTCCACCCCCCCCCCCCTGCTGCGGCCATATGCTACAGGCTACAGGCGCTTTCCTCCTCTCTCGTCCAGCAGCTGGGGGAGAGAGGGGGGGGGTTACTTGAGTGTGGATGAAGGCTAGAAGGCCCAGACACTAGCCATGTGTACACACCTGCTCGTTTCCAAAGGGACTAAGAATCAATATTTTTTTTCTATAAATTCTGGTACACTGATAAATACTTGATGGAACTTTTTCGTCGTCACTCTTACGTGATTGCGAGAAGAAGAAATGGTCGCAAGACACATTTATGATATCATATGACAGTTGAGTAACACTTGGTGGCTATTAAACTAATAAATACAGTGGCTACACGGGGTGTGTTACAACATGTTTACAAACATTAACATTTATGTTAATCACAAATGGTGTTGTTGATAAATAACATATATTTTATTGGTTTCTGATTTACATCACCGATTATCTGAGGCCGTCAACTCACTTTCTGTGCAACAAGAGTTCCTATGTAGGATATCCAAACGCTTCCAAATCAGGAATGTTTTGGTTTTAAGTGGTGGAGCTACCCTGATAATAATTCATAGCCAAACACATACGTATGTCTCTTTCTTGGTGTCATTAACAGTTATTTGCTTGTGATGTAAGCAACAGTCATAAGAAAGACTAGATTTTGGGACTTCTACTTGCTGTATAGCGCAGCTTGAATTATAAATACACTTTACTTGTAATATATATCTCGGAACGTTTCTACAACACTATTCCAAGATGTGTCTTAAGAAAAGGATATGTTGATTGGTTCGCTGATATCTCAGCGGTGTTCGAATTTATTTTGTTTTGAAACAACCTGTTTTTGAAAACAAAATATTACAAATCTCAACATATTTCCTAATTCTTCATCCTGTTTCTTTGTTTCAAAATTCTTGATTTCTTTGCCATTATTTAACCATTAAAAACAGGAACGTACCAACAAAAACAATAATCCATACTACATAAACGCGATTTCGAATTATTATGATAATTGTTAAACTATTTAAAGACTTTTGGTATTTTTACTACAAAAGTTAACACACGCCAATGAAGTAATATTACATAGTTACTTGCCAATAACTTATTTTATTAAACTGTCTATAATTTTATGTTATTGTGGTTGACCAGTTTTTAGCACAAAAGGCGTCGTCTACCTGGAAGGTAGAGGCTCAGAAGTGACGGAGCTATAAGGGTGACCTTGAAGCGCGCATTAAATGCCACATAGCCTCAACGAGCCAAGCGCTGAACTAGCGTGCAAGCCGGTACGTTTTTACTATGGGACATTAAGCGGTGACCGTATACATTTATTGGCGGAAAGTTTGCAACTAAGTTAAGTGCAGGCCGCAATCTGAGTTTCACATACATCTGGTTAGTACATTTTGAAGTACGGGAGTCTGAAAAGACAGTTTTTTTTTGCTATGTTGGAGGGCTTAGAAACAGTGTTTTTAATGAACATGCTGTCGTCTGAAGTGTGTTTTCTTTTCATACGTTGGCACAATGGGCCCACGTGGAATATTTTTCTAGAAAAAATTTGTTTACAAACATACTGTAGTGCATTTCAAGCCAGAGATAGGCGGCCCTTTTTAGAGGCTTTTTTACCTGCGCTTCAAATGCTTTGCAGTGAGTTACGGCTATTATTTTTGATGAAACCATTTAACGAACATTATATCTGCGTATCTACTAAATAAAACACGCACTTCAAACTATGTCGCTATTGTTTTAACAATTCGGCACGTTAATTAGAAACATCGGTTGTGGGCCCCTCAAAATGGCCAAAAATGGGTTTTCCAGACTGCCGTACCTGGAAAGATAACAACCAAATTCGAAAAACACAACTTTTGAAACAAGCGATAGCTTTTTAACTATGCTGTTCACAAATAAAATAATATAGTCGCCGCTTAAATTTCCATAGAAAAAGGAAAATAGTAAAGCACTGCACGCCATATTGAGTAGCTTGCGCGGAGAGGCGATAATGTATTACATACGTCGGTCAATGGCAACCTCACATACACAAACGCAGCCTATCTGGGAAGATCACTTAAATGTCCTGCACGTCCAGTGAGGTTCTCTGCCACATAATGGCAGCACTTTAAGGAATGAAATGTCAATAACTTGAAAACCTATGAATGGAATTCAAATCCGAAAATTGAATTGTATATCGGAATACCATATTATGCATGTATATATTTATAGCGAAGTTTTACTGAAAGGTTCTTTGAATAGTATACAGCTATGCATACAAGTTTAGATAATTATGTTGCATGTTATTCAAAATACATTATTTTTAATGTTTTCGAAATTTAATTATTATTATTTTTTTTTTTTTTGGATAAGTATCCTTATGCACATTTGACTATAAGTGATACGAATACAAAGCCCTTTTCATTTTTTGAAATGGCCAAGCACACTAAGTGGAGAGAGAAATAGAAGATTGTAACATATCTGGGGGTGGGGAGACTGGGGTTGGGGGTAGCATCTGGTGAGTGGTATCTTTGTGACGGGTGAGAAGGGAGAGAATGTGAGTGAGTGAAGAGGTTTTGGTCAGCGCTTAACATCGAGGTCTTTAGCGCTGATGAAGGGTGATATGATGTATGGAGCAGCACCGGAATGAATTGGCGGGGGAAACGGGAGATCCCCGAGAAAACACGCCGACCAGCGGCATCGTCCGGTACGATTCCCACGTGCGAAAATCCGGGGACCGACCCCGCCGGGAATCGAACCCGGATCGCTCTCGGCCACCGCGGCCCCAGGAGGGGGGAGATTGAAGTCGGGTGCGCGTCGCGAATGTTGACATATAATACTCGGTATATGAGATAGAAGCACTCCCACCAGGATATAGCTCTAGGGCTGGGTGATGAATGTTACGTAAACCCCTGATTTGAGCCCGACTGGGCCCTGTCCCCGAAGCGCGGTGATCGTATTAAGAACCAGTGGCACTTATTTTGATGACGTTTTCTTAATTCCTTCTTAATTAAAATTTTGGCCAGATTTAGTTGAAAGTGTTTCAATAGGGACGCAGCTAATTACTTTACCTTTCATTACGTACATTGTATTCGAAAAATTAAAACGTAACTATGAAATAATTAAGCTAGTTTAAATTTTAAGATAATAATAAACACTAAATAAATCCTAGTACCGATTTCATCCTATGATACGCAGCCAATTGTAGTATTTAATTATCCTATAAGGGAAAATTGTCTGTTATTCGCTATAACCTTTATTTATTAAACGAAAATTATTATTGTTTACCAAATAGGTGACGCAGCCTCTTAAACGACACGCTTCATAGAACTAATGAAGATATCAGCCATTACTATCAGTGTTTTACAGCCCGACATTCGTATGGAGTTATCTCGGTATACAATGGAGATAAATTATATCATAATAGCCTGACCTGGATTCGAACTCGGGTCCTCGCGCATATAAATACTCTGTGTGTGTCACTAAATATAAAATAAATATAGTATACGTTACTCTTAAGCATGCTACAACACCTAATTGTGTTAGAACTGATCAGATATCTTAGCAATTTTACTTTTAGTACTGAAACTGTGAGACGGCAATTAAAAAACTGATGTTTCATACGCCAATGGACCGTTAGAAAAACTGTCCTTGCACAACATTATAAAATTTATTATTTCGTTGTTATGTATCAAATAGCTGATGGGACAGGGTTGACATTGTTTGGAAGCCAATGAGGAGCCCTACAGATGTAATATTTCCTTTCAAAATATAATATTTCATTTCTTGTGCGTATGCAAAGGACTGCAACTAATCACAGTAAAGGATTTTGTGTCTGCCACGTTGGTTTAATCTCCAAAAATACAGAAGAGAAAAGCTGGAATAAGAAAGTTTAATGATAAAAAACAACGTTTCTATATTGTAAATACGGTTTTACTCTGTGCAGTTTATAAGAACTCTGTTTCTATATTTCCTATTATTTACAAATACGATGCCACTTCAAATATGTTTCGATGGCAGTCTGTTGACTTTTATACAGCAACTGAATACTTCAGATTCATCTTAATAATGCCATTGGCTAAACATAACAATAAGAACCCAGTTGTGAACTAATTTTGCTCAAGGCGTCCGGACGTGCACAGTTTCTACTATCATGATATATTTTCTGTATTTGTGTTTTTTAATTGTGAACCAAAATTTAGTTTGAGTAATGTTATGTTGGGTTAGGGTGCGTGAAAAGTAGTGATACGTGGTGCAAGCTAGTACAAAATAGCACAAGATACAGACACTTACTGCAAAATAATGCAACTTAGTACAAGCAAGGTTAGGTGAATGAGTTAACTAGGTCCTGTAAATTTAGATTAGATTATGTTATGTTAGGTTGAGTTAGGTTGGATTAGGTTGGGTTAGGTAAGAATGGGTTTAGTTGGGTTAGGGTGGGTGCAAGCTAGTGATAGGCTTTTTGGTGCAAGCTAGTGCAAGATAACGATTTTTAAAGCAAGATGCTACTTAGTGCAAAATAGTACAACTTAGTGCAAGTTAGTACAACTCAGTGCAAGAAATTGCAACTTACTGCAATGTTAGTGCAACTTGGTTTGGGTTAAATTGGTTGGGTTAGATAAGTTAGGTTAGTTTACGTTGGTTTTTTGTTAGGTTTTGTTAGGTTGGGTTAGTTTTTGGTTAGGTTTGGATAGGTTGGGTAAGGTTGGGTTATGTCCGCTTGTGTTAGGTTCGATTGGGTTAGGTTCAGTGTTGGTTGACTCAAGTTGGGTTTGACTCGAGTTGGGTTTACTCGAGTTTGATTAGGTTGGGTTAGGTTAGGTTATGTTAGGTTGTATTAGATTGGGTTATGTTAGGGTGTGTGCAAGCTAGTAATACTTGGTGCAAGCTAGAGCAACTTAGTGGAAGATAGCGAAGCTTAGAGCAAATAAGTTCAACTCAGTGCAGTATAGCACAACATAGAGAACAACAATGCAACATTGTGCAAAAAAAATTGTGCGACTGAATAAAAAAATTGTAGCTTAGTGCAAGAAAGTGTAGCATAGAGCAGTAAGTTCAATATATTGTATACCATGTAAATTAATGCAAGACCGTGTAACTTAGTGCAAGAAAATGAAACTTAGTGTAAGAAAGTATTACTTAGTGCAAGTTAGTGAATTCAGTGCAATAAATTGCAACTTAGTGAAACTTAGTGCAAAAAATGCAACTTAGTGCAAAAAGTGCAATGTAGTGCAAGAAAGGGCAACAATGTGAAACTTAGTGAAAGCAAGGTATTCTAAATTTGGTATGAGTTAGGTAGGGTTTGATTAAGTTGGATTAGGTAGGGTTTGATTAAGTTGGATTAGGTAGGGTTTGATTAAGTTAGGTTAGGTAGGGTTTGATTAAGTTGAGTTAGGTTGAGTTTGGTTTAGTTGGGTTAGGCTGGGTTTGTTTAAGTTGGGTTAGGTAAATTTTTGTTATGTTGGGTTAGGTTAGGTTTTTTAGTTAGGTTGGGGTAAGTTACGTTGGGTTTAGTTTGGTTGGAGTATGTTAGATTGGGTTCGGTATGGTTAGTTTAGTTTAGGTTCGGTTGGTTTATCTTTGATTGGGTTAGATTGGATTGGGTTTGGTTAGGTTGGGTTGGGTTGGGTTGAGTTAGGTTGGGTTGGGTTGGGTTGAGTTAGGTTGGGTTGGGTTAGGTTCTGTTGGATTAGGTTCGGTTTGACTTGAGATGGGTTTGACTCGAGTTGGGTTACGTTAGGTTGGGTTAGGTTAGGTTGGGAAGGGTTATGTTAGGTTGGGTTGTGTTATGCTGTGTGCACGATAGTAATATTTTACGCAAACTAGTGCTACTTAGTGGAGGATAGTACAATTTAGTGTAAGTTATTTCAACTGAGTGTGGTATAGTGCAACTCAGAGAACAACTAAAATTGTGCAATAAAGTGCGACTCAGTAAACGAAAGTGCAAATTAGTGCAAGTAAGAGCAACAAATTGCAGAAAGTGCAACATAGAGCAGAAAGTGCAACATTAGCAGAAAAAGTGACATAGAGCAGATAGATCAACATATTTTCTAATATGCAAATTAATTCAAGACAGTGTAACTTCGTGCAACATAGAGCAACTTAATGTAATTAATTGCAACTTAGTGGAATATAGTGCAACTTAGAGCAAAAATTTGCACATTAGTGCTAATTAGTGCTAGAAAGTGTAACATAGTGCACTTTAGTGTAACATAGTGTAACTTACTGCAAGTAAGGTTTTGTGAAATTGGTATGAGTTAGGTTAGATTGGATTTGGTTAAGTTGGGTTTTGGGTTTGGTTAAGTTTGGTTAAGTTGAGTTTGGCTAAGGTGGTTTAGGTTGGATTTGGTTATGTTGGGTTAGGTTAGGGTAGGTTGTTAGGTAGTGTTAGGTTAGGTTGCATTTGGTAAGGTTTGGTTAGATTAGATTTGATTAGGTTAAATTGGGTTAGGTTTTGTTGGTTTAGGTTATGTTAGGTTTGGATAGGTTGAGTTAGGTTTCGTTAGTTTTGGTTAGGTTAGGTTGTGTTTGGTTATATTTGTTTAGGTTGATTTAGGGTAGGTTATTTTATATTTAGTCATGGTAGGTGGATGCCAGTGACACTATTTGCAAGTTATTGAAAGCTAGAATAACCTAGAGTAAGTCAGTTTTAATTAGTGCAGGATAGTGCAACTTAGGCGGAGATAGTTCAACTTAGTGTTGAAGGAAGAGTAACATTGTTCAAGCAAGTTTTGGTTGAGTTGGGTTATGTTAGGTTAGGTTAAGTTAGGTTAGGTTATGTTATGATAGGTTAGGTTAAGTTATGTTAGATTAAGTAAGTTATGTTAGGTTATTTTCGGTAAAGTTAGGATAGGTTTGGTTAAGTTCGATTTTGTTTTGTTAGATTTGGTTAAGTTCTGTTTTGTTTTCTTAGGTTTGGTTAAGTTCTGTTGGGTTAGGTTCGGTGTGGTTAGGTTCGGTTGGGTTTGATTCGAGGTGGGTTTGACTCTATTTGGTTTTGGTTGGGTTGTGTTAGGCTTTGTGCAAGCTAGTGTGACTTATTGGCGGATAGTATAACTTAGTGTAATTTATTTCAACTCAGTGCAGTATCGTGCGACATAGAGAATGAAAATACAACATTTTTCAAGAAATTACGACTCAGTAAACGAAAGTGCTTTGTAGTGCACGTGCAACATAGAACAGAAAATGTAATGTAGATCAGAAAGTTCAACATATTGTAAAACATGAACATTTAATTCAAAACTGTGTCACTTAGTGCAAGAAAGTGCGACTTGATGCAAGTTAATTCTCCTTAGTGCAAGAAAGTGCACCTAGTGCAAGTTGGTGCAATATAGTGCAATTTAGTGCAATTTGGTGCAATATAGTGTAAGAAAGTGCAACATAGAGCAATAAAGTGCAACATAGAGCAAGAAAGTGTAACATTGTGCAAGAAAGTGCAACATTGTGCAAGAAAGTGCAACATTGTGCAAGAAAGTGCAACATTGTGCAAGAAAGTGCAACATTGTGCAAGAAAGTGCAACATAGTGTAAGAAAGTGCAACAAATTGCAAGGAAGTTCAACAAATTGCAAGGAAGTGCAACATAGTGAAGCTAGGATTCGTAAATTTGATATGAGTTAGGTTAGGTTGGGTTAGCTTATGGTAGGTATCGGTTAGGTTGGGTTTGGTTAGGTTAGATTAGGTTACATAGGGTTAGGTTAGGTTTAGTGGGGTTAAGTTAAGTTAGGTAGATTTGGAATGGATTAGGTAAGTAGGGTTGGGTTAGGTTGGTTTGGGATGGGTTGTGTAGGGTTAGGTTATGTTGGGTTAGGTTATGTTGGGTTAGGTTATGTTGGGTTAGGTTATGTTGGGTTAGGTTGGGGTATGTTCTGTTCGGTTTGGTTGGGTTAGGTTAGGTTGGACTTGGTTGGATTAAGTATGTGAGGTTGGATTAGGTTAGGTTTGTTTGTGTTGGGTTGGTTTGGGTTGGGTTAGGTTGGGTTAGTTTGGGTTGTTTCAGGTTAGGTTGTGTTAGGTTAAGTTGGGTTAGGTTAGGTTGGGTTAGTTTAGCTTTGGTTAGGTTATATTATGTTAGGTTAGGTATGGCTAGGTATGGCTATGTTCGTTTGGGTTAGATTCGGTTAGGTTCTGTTGTGTTAGGTTGTGTTTGACTCGAGTTGTGATAGGTTGGGTTAGGTCAAGTTATGTTTTGTTGGGTTGTGTTAGGGTGCGAGCAAGCTAGTAAATCTTTGTGCAAGCTAGTGCAACTTAGTGGAGGATAATGTAACTTAGTGTAATTTATTTCAACTCATTGCAGTATAGTGCGACATAGAGAATGAAAATACAATTTTTTTAAGAAAGTGCGACTAAGTATACGAAAGTGACATTTAATGCAAGTGCAACATTGAACAGAAAGTGGAGTATAGAGCAGAAAGTTCAACATATTGTATAACACGAAAATTTAATGCAAGACAGTGTAACTTAGTGCAACAAAGTGCGAATTGATGCAAGTTAGTTCTCATTAGCATAATAAAAAGCAACTTAGTGCAAGTTGGTGCATTATAACTCAATTTAGTGTAAGTTGGTGTAATATAGTGCAGGTTGGTGTAATATAGTGCAAGTTGGTGTAATATAGTGCAAGAATTTGTAACATAGTGCAAGGAAGTGCAACATAGTGCAAGGAAGTGCAACATAGTGCAAGGAAGTGCAACATAGTGCAAGGAAGTGCAACATAGTGCAAGGAAGTGCAACATAGTGCAAGGTAGTGCAACATGGTGGAAAAAAGTGCAACATAGTGGAAGAAAGTGCAACATAGTGGAAGAAAGTGCAACATAGTGGAAGAAAGTGCAACATAGTGGAAGAAAGTGCAGTGCAATGTAGTACCAGATAGTGCAACATAGTGGAAAAAAGTGCTGTGCAACGTAGTACCAGATAGTGCAACATAGTGGAAAAAAGTGCTGTGCAACGTAGTACCAGATAGTGCAACATAGTGCAAGATAATGAATCTAGGTTTCGTAAATTTGGTATGAGTTAGGTTAAGTTGGGTTAGGTTATGGTAGGTTAGGTTAGATTAGGTTGTGTAAGGATAGGTTAGATTAGGTTACATAGGGTTACATTAGGTTGGGTTATGTTAGGTTGGGTTAGGTTAGGTTGGTTTAGGTTAGGTTTCATCGGGTTAGGTTAGCTTGGGTTATGTTTGGTTAGGTTAGGTTGGGTTAGGTTATGTTGGATTATGTTAGGTTGGATTATGTTAGGTTTGGTTATGTTAGGTTGGGTTATGTTACGTTGGGTTATGTTAGGTTGGGTTATGTTACGTTGGGTTATGTTAGGTTGGGTTAGGTTAGGTTAGGTTAGGTTAGGTAAGGTTTGGTTAGGTTAGGTTTGGTTAGGTTGAGTTTGGTTGGGTTAGGTTTGGTTGGGTTAGGTTTGGTTGGGTTAGGTTTGGTAGGGTTGGGTTTGTTTGGGTTTGGTTGGGTTGGGTTAGGTTTGGTTTGGTTGGGTTTGGTTTGGTTGGGTTCGGTTGGGTTGGGTTTGGTTGAGTTGGGTTAGGTTAGGTTGGATTGTGTTAGGTTAGGTTTGATTTGTTTGTATTAGGTTAATTGAGATTGGGGTGGTTTGGGTTGGTTTGCGTTGGGTTAGGTTGGGTTGTTTTAGGTTAGGATGGGATAGGTTAGGTTGGGTTAGGCTAGCTTGATTTAGTTTAGCTTAGGTTGGGATAGGTTATGTTAGATTGGGTTATGTTAGGTTTGGCTAGATTCGTTTGGGTTAGGTTCGGTTAGATTATGTTTTGTTAGTTTCGGTTGGGTTAGGATAGGTTTGGTTGGGTTGTGTTATGCTGTGTGCAAGCTAGTAGTACTTTTGCAAGCTAGTGCATCTTAGTGGATGATATTGTAACTTAGTGTAATTTATTTCAACTCAGTTCTGTATAGAGCGACATAGAGATTTAAAAATACAACAATTTGCAAGAAAATGCGATTCCGTAAACGAAAAAGCAACTTACTGAAAGTGCAACATAGAACAAAAAGTGTAACATAGAGCATAAAGTTTAACATATTATATAACATGCAAATTAATGCAAGGCAGTGTAACTTATTGCGAGAAAGTGCGACTTGGTGCAAGTTAGTTCTCCTTAGTGTAATAAAGTCCAACTTAGTGAAAGTTGGTGCAAGATAGGGCAACTTAGTACCAGTTGGTGCAATATATTGCAGTTTACTGTAATGTAGTGCATGAAAGTGCATGAAAGTGCATGATAGTGCTGGATAGTACAACTTAGTGCAAGAAAGTATAACATAGTGCTAGATAACACAACACCATGCAACATAGGGCAAGCTAGGTTTCGTAAATTTGTATGAGTTAGGTAAGATTGGGTTTGGTTAGGTTGGGTTAGGTTATGCTAGGTTTGGTATAGTTGGGTTAGGTTAGGTTGGAATGGGTTGGGTTGGAATATGTTAGAAAGGTTAGGTAAGTTTGGGTTGTTTTGGGTTGGGTTATATTTGGTTAGATTGATTTAGGTTGGGTTAGGTTGGGTTGTGTTGAGTTGGGTTGATTAGGTTAGGTTGTTTGGGTAGTGTTATGGTGTGTGCAAGCTAGTTCAAGCTTAGGAAAGGATACTGCAACTTTGTGTAATTTATTTCAACTCAGTGTAGTATAGTGCTACATTGAAAATTAAAATACAACATTTTACAAGATTGTGTGACTCGATAAACGAAAGTGCAACCTAATGCATGTGCAACATAGAACAGAAACTGCAACATAGAGCAGAAAGTGTAAAATAGAGCAGAAAGTGTAACATAGAGCAGAATGTTCTATATATTGTATAACATGCAAATTAATGCAAAACATTGTAACTTAGTGCAAGAAAGTGCGACTTTGTGCATGTTAGTTCTCTTTAGTGTAATAAATGCAACTTAGTGCAAGTTTCTGCAATATAGTGCAATTTAGTTCACGATGGTGCAATATAGTGCAAGAAAGTGCAACATAGTGCAAGAAAGTGCAACATAGTGGATGATAGTGCAACATAGTCAAATATTGTGCAACGTAGTGCAAGATAGTGAATCTAGGTTTCGTAAATTTGGTATGAGTAAGGTTAGGTTGGGTTAGGTTATGTTAGGTTAGGTTGGGTTAGGTTATGTTGGGTTAGATTGGGTTAAGTTAGGTGATGATTGGTTGCGTTAGGTTAGGATGGATTTGGTTGGATTAGGTAACTGAAGTTGTGTTAGGTTAGGTTTGGTTTGAGTTGGGTTGTGTTGTGTTGTTCCAGGTTAGGTTGTATAAGGTTAGGTTGGGTTAGTTTATCTTGGGTTAGGTTAGGTTATGTTAGGTTAAGTAAGGTTAGGTTACATTAGGTTAAGTAAGGTTAGGTTTGGGGATAGGTCCGTTTGGGTTAGTTTCGGTTAGGTTCTCTTGGGTAAGGTTCGGTTAGTTTTGACACGATTTGGACCAGTTTGGGTTAGATTAGGTTATGTTTGGTTGGATTGTGTTAGGGTGTGTGCAAGCTAGTAACAATTTGTGCAAGCTAGTGCAACTTAGTGGAGGATAGTGTATCATAGTGTAATTTATTTCAAATCAGTACAATATAGTGCGACATAAAGAATTATAATACATTTTAAAGAAAGTGCGACTATGTAAATGAAAGTGCAATTTAGTGCAAGAGCAACATAGAACAGAAAGTGAATTGTAGAGCAGAAAGTTAAGCGTATTGTATAACACGAAAATTTACTACAAGACAGTGTAACTTAGTGCAAGTAAGTGCGACTTGATGCAAGTTAGTTCTCCTTAGTATAATCAAGTGCAATATGGTGCACGTTGGTGCAATATAGTGCAAAAAAGTGTAACAGTGTGCAAGAAAGTGCTACTTAGTGCAAGAAATTGCAACTTGCAAGAAAGTGCAACTTAGTGCAAGAAAGTGCAACTTAGTGCAAGAAAGTGCAACTTAGTGCAAGAAAGTGCAACTTAGTGCAAGAAAGTGCAACTTAGTGCAAGAAAGTGCAACTTAGTGCAAGAAAGTGCAACTTAGTGCAAGAAAGTGCAACTTAGTGCAAGAAAGTGCAACTTAGTGCAAGAAAGTGCAACTTA
>PNEQ01042075.1:0-24746 GCA_003012365.1 Medauroidea extradentata
AACGATATTACTATGTGTTGACTGTGTATTGGAAGAGTGACATTTTTTGCAGTTAAGTCCTTGATTTACGGCATCCATTACACTGCTTATCGCTGTACGCAGAATGACGTTCTCTTCTTTAAGGTCTTTCATTTCATTAACGACTATGTCAATTTTACTTGCTAGAGATATTAGAAGATTCGAAGACTGTTGAAACTGTCCATACTCACTTTTCGAGATCCATATTCCATCTGTCACAGTCTGGCTAAAGTTACTAACCATCTGTGTGTTGGTAGCCATGTTGTCCTTTTGTCGATGGGATTCACCTGAGTCTAAGTGCAGTACAATGGGAGATTGTTTATTTGGCGACCGGAACATTTCGCAGGACTTAACGCAACTAATATTGCTGCAGATGTATCTCTTATCTTGTAAGTCCTCATTGTACTCGGGCGCACATTTTTCATGCACACGCGTACTACAATTTCCCGCACAGTTCACGAATTTCTGGCGACCGAAAAAAGGTTTGTTACATATAGAGCATTTTTCAATGCTAGAAGGCATGTAATAATACCCAAGATTATATCGGACGTACGTTTACGATCAGTAGCGAAAGAGGAGCAGAAAACACATTTGCTGCGGGAGCAGCGCGAGAACACGTCCGCACTCAACGAGCTCCAACCTCTAACTATATATTTATTTATTTATTATGTATTATATATATAATTTTCAAACGTTTGTTGCAACGGGAGTTTACAATTAGAATTTATTGGTTTGTGGACAAACGCCATTGCTCATGTTTTCTTGATCAAACTTGTGTTGAATGACGAAGTACAAAAAGAACAAAAAAACATACATAAAAACACACAAAAAATTTCTGTCAGTTTTTTTAGTTAGGCAAAGAATTCACTCGCCAAAAAACAGAGAAAAAGCAATCCCAGAGGAATTTTGTCAGTTTTTTTTTTAAGTAGACATATAATTCTACCCTTAGTATTATTTGTCTAATTAAAAAAACCGTCAGAATTTCTCTTTTTTGTTGTGTTTTTTATGTCTGTTTTTTTGTTCTTTTTGTACTTTTTCATTCAACATTGTACAGCAAAATATGAGCAATGACGCGTTTGTCCACAAATCAATAAATTTTAATATATATATATATATATATATATATATATATATATATATATATATATATATACATATATGTGTGTGTGTAAATATTTATTTATTTATAATTTATATACACACATACATGCACACCGGCAGCTCTATTCATGGTTATTGGCAGCGTCTCTTTGTTCAGACACGTATCTCGTTTGACTGCACAAAGTAGTATATAATAATGTTATTGTGTAACCATACGACTGTGATTTACCAGTACTAAGGTTAATTATTCTGCATATTAGAAAGATCAATGTTAAAAGTTTGTCACAGGGATCATTTCTGCCGGTTGAGCTCTGGTTTCGGTAATAGCTGTAAACTGACCAATCACAGAGCTTTCCTGAAATTTATGTTACTTTAATCTGACAATTTAAAACGAGGAATTGGTTTATATTCGCTTTAACATTAAGTTACTTGACTTCTGTCATTTCCAAGCATATTTCAATTTAATTTTACTACAGTATTGTAATTTTCTGGTCTCTTAGCGATAGCAGCGAAAATAGCGGCAGTAATTTTCCCTGTGCCAAACTCTCCTATAAAAAAACACATTTCTTTCTAACCTGTAGTAGAATTAACCTTACCAATTGAACCCCAAGACAATTGAGGATTAAAATATCCAACCAATCGCGACAAACTCGTAGCTCTTATAATCGATTTTAGCCAGTGCGCGTACCGGAGTTAGAAGTCTAAAGGCGGTTCGGAATAAAGTGAATACTCAAAACAGCCCTGTTTAAGTTCTATTTTCAGTCAATTAGTATATTTCCGCGCGTAACGACTAACGACGGAAATTGTCTAACCTCTCTGGACACGTCACTTGACGTTTGCACGGTGAGATAAATTGTGCAGTCAGTAGGAATATCAACAGTTTCATTTAAAAAATTATTGATTACATAAAATACAATTACGTCGATTTGGATTGATTTCGTTTCTGTATTGTTGTATTTAAATATGAAAATACTCGGAACTATTTTGTGAACTTTCGCTGCCAACCTAACATGCAGTAAGGAAACTATTGTTTTTGTTAATTTATGTGCAGTAACGGCTGGTGATATTTTTCAAAGGTTACATTTTTAGTGCTGACTTTATCCCGAACTATCTATAGGCTGCTGCCAGACACATCCGCAAAAGTCACCCACCTCTACCAACAAAATAACATGCAACAAGCTGTAGTGTTTAGTGTTTAGGAAGCCATTGTGACGTCATACATTTTCAAAATATTCCTCTCTCTCTCTCTCTCTCTCTCTCACTCTCTGATTGTCAAGGACCTTTTACACCACTGAAATGTGCTTAGATTTTAATTTTCTTTCAAATATATTGAATTCAGTGTAGTGAATGCCATGTGGCTCTATGCTGACGTCATAACCACGGAAATTTTGCTTTCAACTTATTGAATGTCTTTAATTTCGTCAAAATTTTTCGTTTCAAACATATTTGATTTTTTTAATCAAAATATTTTACAGCGGAGAAGAGCTGTCTCTGACAGTATTAATTAAAATAACAAATTAATGAAGTTCTATATGCGAATTTAATCACATTAAAATTACTATGAGCTTTAATTCTTTAAAATAATATAAGCACAAATAGTTAGTATAATTTTTGCAGTGGTGTAGTCAAATATGTTTGTGTCATGCCGGGTTTGTAGATAATTGCAAAATAGCTATACATGTTTTATTTTGTGCGTCATTTGTTTATAAGTTGTGTGATAACTTTTCAAGTGGTCCCTTCAATGTATATTATATTAAATTTCTTGAATCATTGTTCTATTCAATAAATCTAGTTCAAGGAATATAATTCAATGAGTATTTGATGGTGTGAAAGGACCTTGAGAAAATATCTCGATAGTAGTCTGGAACAAACAGAGTTTACCAGGTTACGTGGCTTTCAAACACCTGAGAACCTTCTAGAATGATCTTGATGTTGTTTGCCAGGTCGTAGTAACATCGTGTATCTCGAACACTGCCTCAAGTCGTGAAGGACGGAAAGTTTTATTGTACCACTAGATCGCCATTTTCTCGCTCATTTCAACTCAAGGTAAGTCACGATACTTTCCAGCCGTCAATTTTTTTCTGCCTGTTGCTCTGGGTGAACGTTATACTTTCGCAAACAGCGTTGCAGTGGAAAAATGAAAGTCAGAGTTCCTTTCTTCACTTAAAGTGACCTTGAGACTTGGTTTCACGCTGCACCTGGGAGATGTGACTAAATATATAGCCCATCAACTCTGTTGAGAAAACAATGTATCATTTGTATAGTTTATATGTGATTCCATATTATGTAACAGTCAAGTTTGTGCCTTGGCGAGTGGAATCACTGAAAAGTTTGTTAAGTGATAGTGTTATGTTCAATGTTTTTAAAGGAATGTTATTATAATTTATTTAGGGTGTGGTTGTGTCAAAGAAGATGAAGTTTTTTGATCAAGTTGTAATGTATGTGGTAATTTGTGAACCAGTGAATACTGAGTCAAAATATTTCTTCAGCGTCTGATTTCACACTGCTCTGTCACCCAAAGCAACTTCTAACAAACACAAACATATTTAGTCTTAAAAACATTTAATATATTTTGGCATGAGTGCTGTTAACTTAACAATTCTGGGGTCAGTAATTTTAAGTTGAATAGTTTTTAGCAGAAGATTATATACGACTATAGGGACTTGAAAAAATTGGAGTTTTCTTTTTGGTACAAGTATGTTTCAAACACTTGTTAGTATGTGTCACTTTGAGTTTTTTTATTCATCTTGTGGAGGACGCTATAGACTAATAAGAAAGCAACAACTAAATTCTGGCCCAATCATGCAGCCAACGAACAACTGTTATCTGCTTGTGTAGTCTATATATATGTGTATGTATGTGTGTATATACATATATATATATATATATATATATGTGTGTGTGTGTGTGTGTGTGTTCTTGGAGACTAGTCTACAGGTCAGTGGACTGGCAAGTTAAACCTTTATATTTTCTCAGTAATGTTAAGGGTTTTCGTGCATGGCAAACTGCAGGTGGCGCATATTAAAGTGGCCATTATCTTTACCAGCTTGAAGTAATGTGTTTTGACAACAATACTGGTAACGGCAACTTCGCTCCTATGTCATACTAGCTGGTTCCAGCAACTTCGTTTGCGGGGTTTTCAATTTTATGTGATAATATTTATGAAACAAAAAGATTTGAATAGTGCTAAATCAGGCAAAATTGTGTTAAAGGTAATTAATGTAGGTTTTAGAAATATTTTGAAAAGGAAAATAATCTCCTAATTGTTTTGGGTACCCCGTTCTTCCTCTGTACCCTGTGTTGCATCCCACCTCCCTCAAAGTATAATTTGTTTTGTTAGAAAACTTCATGGGCGCACACACAACTTACCAACATTGTTTTTTTTTTTTTTTTTTTTTTTCATAAAAATTAATTTTCTTTGGTACCCCGTTGTCTCTATTTCCCATTTTTGACCCTCCTCCCTCCAAAAATTAGTATTTTTTCGGCTCAAAAATTCGTAGAAACTTAAAGCAAACAATCCGGAAAAGCAAGTACAGCCATAGAGAAGTATTTTATTGTACAGACGATTAATAAAAAAACATTTCCTTTCTTTTGGCTCTTTGGGAGTTGAATATCGAAAATCGAAAAACTGCTATTTGGGTATTCATATCAGCATCACTTTAAAGTAAAAAGCAAGACTATGTACCGAAGGGTTCGATAAAAACCGATAGTTAATCGAGAACACATTTAAGATCATTTCACTCCCTTAATGGTTGAATTAAAAAAAAAACTTAAATTGGCTAATATGCTTTGCTATGATTCACCAATTGAAGTAAAAGCCACAATTGGCCGTCGGGTTCGAGCTATGTAGACGAATCTTATGAAACATATTTCACCCACTTTTCACCCCCTTAGGGGATGAATTTCGAAAAATCCCTTATTAGTGCTCGCCTACAACCTAAAGGGAAACCACACAAAAAATTTCACATTTCTAGGTCCAGCGGTTTGGGCTGCAGTTTAATATGTCTGTCAGTCAGTCAGTCAGTCAGTCAGTCAGTCAGTCGGTCGGTCGGTCGGTCGGTCGGTCGGTCGGTCAGTCAGTCAGTCAGTCAGTCAGTCAGTCAGTCGGTCGGTCGGTCGGTCGGTCGGTCGGTCGGTCGGTCGGTCGGTCAGTCAGTCAGTCAGTCAGTCAGTCAGTCGGTCGGTGTTTTCGTTTATACACAGAGATAATTACAGACATGGAAATGTGGGGGCTTCAATGAGCAGCAGACTGGACTGCACAGTCCTGTGTACACTATGTCCTGTGAACACTATGTCCTGTGAACACTATGTCCTGTGAACACTATGTCCTGTGTACACTATGTCCTGTGTGCATTGACTGCTGCATCAGTGAGTGGACAGTTGTACATGGGACAAGGTACAGCTAGAGCCCACGATTTGTGGTGAAAAGAATTCTGCAACAGTTTGTTTCAATACCTCATGCGCACATGTGCAGCTCTGCTTCTTGGTCAGAGATTGGCTGTTTTAAATGTTTAGCGTCTCTGATTTTCAGGTCGCAGTAACCTTGTTCCTGTTAGCACAGTCAAATGAGCCACGCCTGTGCAATAATATATTCTGCCAGTAACCATGAAGCACAGCTGCATATGTGCACATGAGGTATTGAAACAAACTGTTGCAGAATTCTTTTCACCACAAATCGTGGGCTCTAGGTATAGCACAGCAGTCAGTGAGTGTTCTCATACAAGTTTGTTATTTGTAGAGGGACGAGTATTTCACGTATTGATTCAAGGTCAGGTTGGATGCCAAGGACCTATATACAACTGTAACTTCTGTGTTTATACGACCGCTGTTTTGACACAGCTTCGGAGATTAAGCCACAAGTCGTGAGGCCAACACGTGCTATCCACGTGTACGTTTAGAAGCCAGTGGATATTCAACTTTCACCAGTGCGTGTATAGGGCTGAGAAGTCTAGGCTGCTGTCATATTAATACGTGAAATACTCGTGCCTCTGGTTATTCGTCCTGAGATTTTAAGGACGAGTTTAGTAAACATAAGCCCAGTCAATGTATAGGAGTTGAAAATCTAACGTCTTCGCAAATGAATTCGCAAAATTTACTGGTTTTTAATACTAGAAACACGCAAAATTCGCGTTATCATTATGTAGCAGACTGAACTTCACTTTCCTATATCTAACACAGTATAACCTGAGATTCAATTGGTCAGGAACTTTTATGTGTTGTCATTGACGTGTGTTACGTCTTTACAGAGATTGGCCTCTCTACCGTGTAAGTATTCTCCGCGGCAGGTCACGACAATATCGGCCAGCGGGAGACGTCAACAAGCCCATAGTCACTTGGAGTCTAGTAAGCTGTCAGAACATAACGCGTATTTAGCATGTCTGTATTAATCGCCTCTCCGTGCAAACCACTCAGCTGGCGTGCAGTGCTTCATTATTGTCTTTTGTCTATGGGACTTCAAGCGGAGACAACATTATTTTATTTGTGAGCAGCGTAGTTCAAAGTCTAACGCTTGTTTATATAGTAGTGTTTTTTCGAATCCGGTTGTTATTTTTACAGATACGGCAGTCTGAAACCCCATCTTTGGCCATTTTGAGGTTCCCGAAAATGGTCTTTTAAATAAACGTGCTGAATTTTTTAAACTATAGCGATTTAGTTTGTAGTGTGTGTTGTTTTCGTAGACATACAAATATAATGCGTGTTTAGTAGTTTCTTCAAAACAAAAGAATAACCGCAACTCGCTACAAGGCAGGGAAGGATGAAGTCTAACTACCGCAACAATACAGAGTGACCAGAAACGAACCAATAATAAGCACACGAAGAGAATCCTGGGCTTAATTAGAGACGAATAAGTTAGCGACAGAATGTTTTACCTTGACAATTACGTGCACAAAGTGGCAACACCGCACGTAGATAGTCCCCTCTTGCGCTCCACATCCAGATATTATTGTCAAGGAGCCTTGTTTTTCGCGAAAAGAATTTTGCTTCGCTTTGTTTCCGTGTCTTACGTGCACATCTGCAGTTCTGCTTCGTGGTCAGTGATTGGATATTTTAACTGTCACTAGCCTTGGGATTCTACCGGCAAATCACAGACATGAGGTGTTGCAGAGACTTTATTGTAATTGGCTCAAACAAATAATATACGGCTCTTCATATAGACACGCTGCCAATATCCATGAAGCTGAACTGCAGATGTGCACGTAAGGCACTGAGACAAAGTGGGGCAAAATTGTTTTCGCAATAAAAACAGTGTCCCTAGCTACTGTAAGTATGTTGTGTCAAGTAAACGTAGACTAGAGCACGGCCGTAGAACAGGTCTGGACACTCGCCTGGATATTTGACCCCCTTGTTGTTTGGCTGCAGTTCACCAAGTTACCGAGAATATAGTGTTTTATTGGCGCTGATGTTACGGCGGTCGGACTAAACTCCGCCCACTTCCTTTCCGCTAAGATAAACAATTTATCCAAACCGTGTTTTTTATCAATTTATGAAATACTTTTTTCGCTCACAAATTTAAGAAAAGACTCCAACAATCTTTATTTACTTTATAAATTTAACAATGGAAAAAAGTGGGCGGAGTTTGAGTCCGACCGCCCTAACTGAAGCGCCAAAAAGTACGACATTCTCGGTAACTTGACGAACTACAGCCAAACAACAAGGGGGTCAAGCAAAATACATTGTTAGATAGGTGAGTGTCCAGACCTGTTCTTCTACGACCGTGGACTAGAGATTATTGTTTATCGCGAGGAAACTTGACTGTTTACTGGATTTCAACAAGCGTTCAGCTTTCCACAAGATTACTGCCTTTAGCCTGTACTTACAGTTATTACCCTATTTGACTGAGCATGTAAGAATACCGCTATTGTAATATTTGATACTTGTTATTAGTCTGCAGACAGCTACGTTGTGTCAGCCGTTTATCACGCAATCACACACGTTGCAAGAAACTTCAGTGTTTTCAAGGATATGTTGGCACAAAATATTTTCGCGATATATCATCATCTCTAAGTATCATTTTTGGACTGCTCGGGTTTTGAACTTGCACACGTAATATGCAGGTCAGAACAGCAGTAGTAAGTTAGGTGAGATGTCTGTGAAGCGCGAGAGGGGCCTAACTACACTGCTGTGTTGCCACATTTTGTATTTAAAATGTGGTGCGACATTTTGCCACTAACATTTTCGCCTGCAATTTATCCCAGGATTCACGTTGTGTACAGCACGCTCTATGTTAGTTGGCAACGAGCTGGAATGAGTTGCATATAATATTACTACCGTTTTAAATTCGAATGACTAATTTACATAGGTCGATTTAATTCCGGTATTTACAGGCTACTAGGTGTTTTTACAGCGGCCTACGATGCTTGGATTACTTGAATATGCCCTTCACTCAGTATTTGCCACTCGCCATATAAGCTGGCCTACTTACCGTGTGTTTGTTTCTAGACATACTGTATACTGGTTCAATGTTAGTACAGTGTGACAAACACTTATTTCAGACTTCCAAGATATCAACAGACACGTAGCTACTGCGTCAACATTTATAGCACTGGGCATAAACGGGACGCTCGCTGTGAGGAACTATTTCAGTAATAAACTAAACTTTCTCCCGCTGAGTGTTGAACGAGGTACGAGCACAACACCGCTACACCGAGACACTGAACAGTTAGTAATACAGAAGTGTAATAGTCGGTAGAACGGCCATCTCACTCACACGCCAGCAAAATGGCCTCGCTGGCCAGCAACATGGCGGCTACCCTGCTAACCGGCGCGCAGGGGGCCAAATCGCCAAGGGCCGTTCTACAGTGAAACGGAAACGTAAGAAAGTAGGCACATAACACGCAACGAAACTAGCACACGGAGTGAAACACATATTGTATTCTACAATGCACCAAAACGCATTCGTAAGCGTACGGACTTGCAACCTATGAAACGAAACATAAGGTATTTCTCATTTAAAATTCCGACATTATTAAAAGTTAGTTTTACATATATTTGTTGTTAGATATGCTATAAATATTGTAACAAAGTCTGTACGTATCTTCTGTAGCAATATAAATGTTAACAGCCACATAATTTTAACATAATAATTAAGTCGCAATATTTTGCAAATCAAAATTTTTTTTCGCAAGTTTAACTTTCCAAATGGTACCTTTTGGAAAGTTTTACGTAGTATTGTAGTCACAAATAATAATTGTCAATACGGTGACGAAGGCGACTTTAAATTATAACCGTGAAAACTCAGAAGTTTTGAAAACAAAAATGGTGGCGAAAGACTAAATACTCGATTGCCATTGGCTGAACGCAAGCATCACGGATACGTAAGAGTTCGGCGTTGACCAACTGTCTTTCGTTTCCGGATGCGTATCCGTGTCCGCTTGCGTCCCGTTGTAGAAGACACGCCGAGTGTGTTGCGTTTGCGTATTCGTGCTACGTATGCGCTTGAGTCTCACTGTAGAACAGGCCTAAAACATGGCCATAAGTCTCAAAAATAATTTAAGTTTAGAGAAATGTTCGATGGCGTATTGCAAACACAAATGTTCAGTGGATAACTAAATCACCACGACTTACTCATAGATGTGTGTGTATTTTCCATAATTCGCACCTGAAGTTGGCACTTACTCTGACTGTCCATACAAACACTTAATTTGTCGCTGAGAAATAAGGTTCATTACGTCTCATAAACGACTCTATTAATTAGTTACACTAGTTGTACTTTATCTTTGCGCATTTTTCACATATTTAACTTCAAAACTTTTATCGTAATGCATATAACCATATTTGTGCACATATCTCAAACTGGATGCATTTTCTAATCATTTGTTTAACTGGACAAGACTTACAAAAATCCCTCGCAATATCCCGCGTTCTTTCCTTTCGTAACGTAAACTATACTTGTTTGGCTACATGCTGGCCAACATTACGTGCTACTTCTAGCTATAATGCGAGATAGGCCAGATGTATAGGGAACTGCGCGCTCCTTACCGTGCACATATCCGACACGCGTGTGTGTTCTTGGCATGTAGTAGCAGTGTAGCTGTTCTAGTGTAATGTTTTGCGGTCTGGTTTATGGATTACGATGTCATTTGCATTAACACATTGACAGGCGTATAGAAGGTCTGTGGCGTAGGCAAGGGGGAGGGGCCGGGTTCAAACCCACGCCCCGAAATATGAAGGACGAAAATAATTTCACTATTAAAAAATCTTGACATTACTGCTACTGTCATATTCAATAATGATTGATAAAACTTATTTAAAATCACAATTTTCACAGTAGACTATTGATATAGAAATCGAAAAAAAAAAACCGTTTGGGATATGACGACGATTTAATAAATGCGCCTTCCCATACGATATGTCGGAAAGTGACAGGAGCACTATAAAAGCAGCCTATTACATAACATGTGTTGCTGTCGACAAGAGATGGGTAATGTCTGCTCGAATCATCTCTGCTTAGGAATACCATTCAAAGATCGTTACACGCGTATACACCAATTTAAGGATCTTTAATTATTTTTAAATGTTTATTTTCTTGCAGAGTAAAATTGCAAGAATACGTGTTTTGCTGTTGTTTTTAGACCCGACAGTCTTGATGCGCAATCTTTTTAATGCATGGGCATGTAAAAACACATTTGTCTTTAACCCCTTCCCTTACTGTACCGAGTTAACTCGGTTTTATGGTTTTAACGTATAAATATTATGTCGAGTTAACTCGGTACACAGAATGCTTTCCTGCCCGAAAATTTACTAACCCGAGTTTACTCGTGCATATATGCACTGATATAGTAAATTAAAACTGTAATAAAAAGGTTATATTTTTAAGTAAAAGCAATGTAATTTTATTTGTAAGGGAAGGGGTTGATATTAGGTCTTAAATGATAGTTTCAGCACTGAATGTCTTATAGAGGCGAGTTGTCGAGAAGATTGCATGGCGGTTCAGTAATTGCGCCTAGAGGCTAGGGTGAGGCATGCTTCACGTGAATAGTCGCCCTTAGTACTTCTGCACTTGCAGGTCACAGCTACATATAATATCTATATCTTCCTGCTTCAGCAGCAAGGTACTGTATGACAAATAGCACGTAGTTCACAGAGAATAAAGAGACGCATGTACCAGATACATAATCCTCTAGTTAATTCCGCACTTAAACCTGCTCGTACAATACGTACAAGGCCTTGTCAACAACTGACGGCAGAAACAATCCCACGACTTAGTATGACAGACAGCGGCTGTCGTGGTTCATGCTGATATGTCTGTAGCTGCGAATGCGCTGCACTGGGGTAAGACACTTAAGACTGTCCCAAGAGAAACAACATGAATGTTGTCGCCTTGCACGTGCATTCTGCAAACATTGCGTCAGTGAACAAACATGCAGAGATGTAGAGTCACAGTTGTTGGTGTGACAAAAATTGTTATCTTTAACAGCTGCTAGCAGGATCATCACAAAGTGAGACATAGCACAAACATTGCTAGGCACATTCCTAGGCCTATGACTGGAAGTAAACAGCGACATTGTCTTCGTGTGCTTCACCACACATAGCTTATGTTCCTCTGCAGCTGAAGTGTTGAGCGCAGGCGACATACAGACGTCCTGTCCTCCTATCTAAAGATGCAGCGATAAGGGCTAACTGACACGCACAGCAATCACCACGTCGTCTCTATGCACAATACGCTGACTGGCATGCAGTATCTCAGTCTTGCTTCGCTTGAGGACGTTCACGTGGCAAAAATTCATAATTCTGTATTTGCACGGCGTAGTGATCGCATTATAGCGTTACCTGTGACTTCATTTTACACTTGTAAGAACGTTTTACCTCTCATAGTTTTCCCATAGCAACATGACAGTCAAAATTTACAAGGTACGGGAACATGATAGTAACAAAAACTAAGTATCTTACTCAAGTGATATATTTTACACTGAAACGGTAAAATGTTTAAAAACACACAATGAGATTCCTTTGTACTTAAAAAAAATCTGAAAATGATGACAATTTCTTCATTTATGTCAATTTACAAAAACAAATATAGAATAACTGTTGTGTATTTATAAATATTTTAGCATACTGCCCATAATATATATTTTAAGTGCAAATGATTTCATTCGAGTAAGAGGCTTGGGTTTTGTTATTACTATTTTCCCGTAACTTGCGAATCCTGACTTTGGCATGTTGCTATGGAATAGTATGAAAGCTAAAAAAAGTTTACAAGTGGAAAATGTAGTCACAAATAACGTTTATAAAACTAACCTTACGCCAAGCAAATATAACATTTTGAATTTTTGCCACGTGAACAACCTTAAGGCGGCCGCCCGGCTGACATTCTAACCACGTGCAGAATGATCGAACTACACTATATCTCAGAGATCAGTAAACATGCATCCACAATGCCCATCTACGAAAAGAAAGCACTCTTCACACTACTTGTGAATACATTTTAAAGATACTACGCACATTTAGAAGCGTTGCTTTTAAAGTCCTCAAACTTGACTAACATCGCCTTTTTCAGAGCTGTTTCTCAAAACATATCTACCGGATGCTTTAGAAATTGAAGTCTGCAATTACATTGAACTTTGCTACAGCGACGAGATCAATACAGTGACAGGGTCACCGCTTTAAGTCCCACAGTAATAATGTTGGGAACATTGCGTGTGCATGTATGATATTGGACGTAGAGGCGATATCACAGCACATGCGCCGGCCAGCGTCGTTAGCAGCGCCTCATCTCACACATCTCATACATAGTCACACTAGGCGGCCACCTAAACTATGGAAATTTGAATTTTTGTTTCGTTGTTAAGTTTGCAGCAAATTTCTGTGAACAACCTAGTACTAGGTTTACTTCACATGGTTATTTTCATTGGAATAAAAAAAACAGAAATAACAATGAAAATCTGGGCGTTTTGAATACAATACAAATTTCGTGTTAGTTTTCCTGTTGTGTGTCTGGCCCTCTAACAGTGTTTCAGCGGGTTGGAAATACTTGTACACTAAAAAAGAAACTCTATTTCATAGAAGGACATTCAAGCTCCTTCAACACATCACGCATAAATAAATATTATTTGCGAGTTTTCCATAATGATTAAGAATAGTAATTTCGCACTACAACAGCTCACTTTATTAGACTTGTTGACATACTTCACTGCCCTGGGCAGAGCACACGCTGTGATTACATTGGCCACGAGATTGTAAGTGATGTCAGTTACAAGTGTACACCACTTCGTGTGGCAGCTGTGACTTCTCCCACGTATGTTGAGCAGTGTAGGAATACACTAGTGTCGACGTCGACCAGAGTTGAGCACACTTGCCTGTGGCTAGGTGTGTGTGTGTGTGTGTGTGTGTGTGTGTGTGTGTGTGTGTACACGGGGGAGAATCCAGTTCTAGGTCTGGGGAAGGCGGAGGGCATTCCTTAAAAGTAGCTGCGTCCACACCCCGAGTCAAGAAAGCGGGGTCTGGTGGCTTCCACCGGAAAAATTGGTTTTTACGGTACAAATGGTGCGATTGTGCGATTTATGGCGTATCCTAAACAAAAAATTGAATACACCCCTTTAAAACTTTGTAATATTTTAAGGATAAACTATACATAGAGTCACTGGTTTTTGGTGGAAAGAATTCTGCAACACCTTGTTTCAGTGCCTTACATGCACTCCTGCAACTGTGGTTCGTGGTTATTGGCAGAGTATGATAGGACAGAGACGTGGCTCATTTGACTGCACCAACCAGTACAATGTTACCGCGATATGCGGGTAGGACCCCGAGAGTTATACATTTACAATCTCTGACCATGAAGTAGAGGTACGTAAATTTCGCAGATACATTCCAGGTCAGGTTGAACGCCAATTATGTATACTTCATTGTCATGTCTGTGACTTGCTGGTGGCTGTTACGAAACGCGTTTGACTACAGCAAGCCAGTAGTAAATAAGGAAATAATGCGAAGTGCTATCACTTGCTACCTGCTTGTACGGTTATAAGCCAATAGATAATGGATTGTGGCCAGTGCGTGTATAGGACTGACAAGTCTAAGCTGCTGCCAGATGAATCCGCGAAATTGAAGTACCTCTACCATGAAGCAGACATGCACATAATGCATTGAAACATATTGTTGCAGAATTGTTTGCACAAAAACTTACTGGCTATAACTACGCATATAAGATCGAAAAGGCGAGGGGGCTCACGTCACTGTGTGTGAGAGAGAGGGAAGACACGTGTGTGGCAGACAGACAGTGTGAAGAGTGTGAAGTGTGTCGGAGATGTTGGCAGGAGACAAGTACCGTTAGACTAGGGAATGCGACCAGTCGACCCAGTTAGTTCCCCTCCTCTACACTACACTACACTACACTGTCGTCATGTTGCGCAAGTTGTCTGTCTGCAGGTGGGGGTGGTTTCCCTCTCCACCACGACCTTGCCACCCTCCCTCCCTCCCTACAACCCTAGCACTACACTGTACCTCATCTTCGTCGGGCACAATATCTCTGTACTTAGCCCCTCGCACTAGTGATACCTCTGTGACCTATGGTATAAACGTCGATTTAAAAACTAAACCATATATATTATATAAAAGGAACCAAGCGACATTTTTTGGTTGATTGAGTTATGTACAACAATTACATAAGAAACCCTTAAATGTTGTTTACATAAATAGAACCAAGTGTCATGTGCCCTATGCTACCTTCTGCAATGCATTGAACCAACCACCACACAATTAACTTAATTTTACAAGCTGTTTTCTCAATTTAAAGGATATGTCGCTTGGTCCTTTTTATATAAAAGCCGTCCATATATTGTTCTCTTCAAACAATAATTTTGGCTTATTCAGCTGATAACACACCAGCCCCTATCTAATCAAACTAATTTAGTATGTTTTATTATTTAAATTCTGAAAGGGAGCAGAATAGCACATTCCGTTAAATAGAAACGTTGAAAATTGTATGTACCATCTATCTTATATTTTTCCAAAAATAAGTTTCTATAATCTTGGCTAATCATCAAATTAATTACATTTTCTAATAGTCAATTATTAACCAAAATGGTAAAAAGTTAAGTTTTGGAAGTATTACACTACACAGTATCAGCTACCTACCAAGATTTTAAAAATTTAACTCCCAAAAACAACATAAAATGGAACCAGTGGCTTAAGATGATATGGCAAGTTAATACGTTTCATTATTTTAGGAAGTAATACTACAATAGACAAATAGGGAAGAACAAAACCTATTAACTATTTCTATTTAACTATATGCAAAACGTTGGAAAATAAATGTTACAGATTTACTGTACTGAAGTTCTAAATGTCATGCCTATGCCTGCACTGTTTTATGCAAGTGAAATGGACTTTCTTAGATACGAGTAGATAGGTTATGTTCCTCCGAGGACAAGTGGCTGGTGGCTTCGGTGCCTCGGTGCCGTGCCCGCCATCTTGGATTATGTCATCGCCGCCATCTTGGATTACATCATCACCGCCATCTTGGATTACGTCATCGCTGACATCTTGGATTACGTCATCGCCGCCATCTTGGATTATGTGATCGCTGCCATCTTGGATTATGTGATCGCCGCCATCTTGGATTACATCATCGCCGCCATCTTGTTTCTGGCTGCCATCTTGTTTCCGGCAGCCATATTGGATTTTCATTTTCTCCTGCTCTCTCATTCCACTCGTAATTTTTCCTGCTCTCTCATTCTCAAAATTTTCCAAAATTTCCAAAATTAAAAAAAATCTAAAAAATAATTTTATATCCATCCGCCATCTTGGAATCATTTATACCCCGCCATCTTGGAATACTTTTCCCGCCAATTTTCAACAGTCATTTGTTTACATGTTCTGGAGGCCGCCATATTTAATGTTTAAAATTCCCCAGCCAAAATAATCTATTATTATATTTAGTTCTAGGAATTACCACCAGAGGCGCTACCTTGAGCCGCCATTTTTATTTCCTATTTACTCACTTGATTCGACTCCACCATGTGTTTAAGGGCTAATAGTGTATGCTAGATTATATGCACTCTCACCCCTAAGCATCAATATTAATATTATTTTTTTTTAAATATTAACCTAGAGCAGGCAAAATACACAAGTCTTGACAAGTATTATATATCAACACCATCAATCATATTAATTTCATTTTGTAAAACCTTTTATAGTAATGTAATTGTGTTCTATGTAATAACTGATTAAGTGTACAAGGACTGTTGCATCTGATGCTCTTTAAGAAAAGTTATGACAGGTGAATAATGTCTCTCAAGACACGCACTGTAAGTTTTAAAATAATTTTTATTAATTATAATATACAGTAAAATAATAATATTTCATGAAGGCTCCGGATATCGGCTCTCAGGTCTACGCAGCTCTTCTGCTGATGCCTTCATTCTGGGAAACTTCTGCACTGGAATAATCATGGTATCTCTTATATACAGTACCTGTTGTTGCCCTCACCTTTTACCCGGGCTTTGGACCGGCAACACTACTGTTCTAAAGTAGTGCAGGCAGGTTTATAACGCTGAAACTCACAAACCATTATTTACACCTCACAAACAAAGTGAAAAAATGTCAACGCAGAAACTCACAACCCAAGAAAACTATATACATCACAAAAAAAAATCAAATGCAATATTCTATGAAAACTAAATACATGATTTCATATTTACAAGAGTACTATATACAGAAGATTGTGAATAATTATACCTCAATGTAGCCGTAAGGAAGAGTATGAACTCCATCATCACAGATGATCCTCTTATCATCTCTCCATGTTAAAGCAATCTTGTTTGTACATTCAGAGAACATGTTATGCTGATGTGTTCGGATGGCATTGACATAGACCTGCTTTGCTTCTTGCTGCTGGAACAACACAGTCTTGTAGTCTTCAAAAGAAATTTTCTTCTGCAAAGCAGACTTCTGGACCCATTTGGCTCGCTTAACTACTTTGTCAACACACCAGTAGCAGTAGAGTTTTGCTCTCAGTCCCACAAATTCGGCCATGATCCCCCCCCCCACACTCATCTTTAAACTTACCCAACACTTTCTTGTTGGTGATTGAGTAGCTGGGATGATTAGGAGGGTATGAACTAGTGTCGAATTCCGATATGAAGCTTGGGTCTGCAGTTAAGTCATGATAAAAATCCGAGTTTTAATAGCATACACAAAAGTGTCTGTATCCATGTATGAGAGCTCAATGTTATTCCCATAACGGACCTTCATCACATCGTAATGGAAGCGATACATTAAAGTCTTGGAGAGGTCCAACACTGCAAAACCTGCATATATCGGCTTGTCGAACAGAATATCTTCTTTCTCCATCATTACCAGGGACAAGAGCTCGGAGTAAATTACTCTATCCTTGAATGATGGTTTCGCTATGAGCTTCTTCACACGTGTGTCTCGGCATACAAGTTCCATTCGCTGCCTTCTTCTCTTATTCTCCATCAACTTACCAAAGACCGAGTTATTGGCAAGCTTGAAGAAATCCTTCTCGAATTCATTTTTGGCAGCTTGGCGCTTTGCGGTGTTCAGCTCAATATAAGGTTTGAGCCAGGGACTCTGCTCGAATCGAAGAACCCTATGTACTTTCACCACCTTCAATCCATGCTGGACTGCCTGCTTGAGATTTCAGTAGTGTACTACATAGTTCTTCTTTTCTTCCAGAGTAGTTATTAATTTCTTCTGTTTGCTTCCAGGAGGGCACTGATTCACAGGAAGAAAAGGCAAGTCCTTATGTGCTCTGTGGAGCTCAGCCTGGTATTCGACATCACATTCTATGATGTATCCTAATGGTCCATCTTCTGGCACCTGCATAAAATCAATGTCAGTGTCCACCCATTCAAAGTCCCACAGAGGTAGTGGCAAGCACATCGCCCATCCATACAAATTGTTCGCATTCAAATATTGTATGTATTGAGATGGCTTAGAGGTATCATACGAGTCTGGAGCATAGGTATTGTTAATGCATTGTGCTACACCTCCCCGGATCCCAGACTCTATAAACATATACATATCGTACTCGACTAGCAGCTCTAGTTCAACACCTGTCATGCGCAGCATTGCATCGAAAGAGAAACCAGGAATACTAGAGTAGTGAGTACAGTCAAGTCCATATGTACTAATGCACAGCCGCCTAAAATCTTCAAAGACATCGCAAGGGAGAAGAACGTCTGTCATGAGGTACACATCACTGTAGTTGCCTAATGTCTTGCAACCGGATTTGGACCAAACATTCTGTGCATGAATAAAATCAGTATCTGAAATGCAAGAATCGGTGATTCGGTTGTAGAAGTCTTCCTTCTTGGGTAGCTGAGTTTCTTCAAGTTTTCCCCATGATGTAACATAGTGATAAGGGAAAACACCTTTTCTCCTTACCAGCTCCATCTCCTCAGATCTGTAGAACTTGGCGGTGTTGGCGAACTGGCTAACAGGTATGTTCTCAGCTAGCTGTGCAAGACTGGATGACATGAAACGAAAAGTATCTATGAACTGGATAGCGAATCGGTCCCCAAGCTGCTTCGAAAAAGTAATGAGCTTCTCTTCCGAATGCGGAATTATGAAAATATCTTTATCATCATAAGCTAGCTCCTTGACGATAAAGTGCTCATCATAACTCAAGTTATGGAAGAATACCGGAAGCTTCTTCGGACGGCGACGGAGCATGTCACATTCATTGCACGCAGGGCCCAGATACTTGCCTGAAAAATGGCAATGGTCATACACCTTATGATTATTTTTTGTGAAGGTGGAAGAGCAGTAACAGCACTCCTCGGCAGACAGATGATAGAGCAACTCAAGATTGCTCAAGGCTTTCATAGGCTCACTCACTTCACATATCGCCTTTACTTTTCTTGCAATTTCAACTACATTTTGAATGAACTTTTTCGAAACATCAGGTTCATCTTCTGTTCCCCTGTAGAGTATGGGCTTTGCCGGTAGACATGTAGTTTTTGCAGCAGGAATCTTGTCATTATCCACATGCACATACAATGCATAGCTATATGGAACATGCTTTTGGTATGCATAGGTATGTGATGTAGCAGGGTTTGGCTGAGTAGTGTGAACAGGAAGTAGCATCGCCTCGAAGTCTGCATACACTACAATAGGAAGTTTGTCCGCATTTTGGTAGTTCTTAAATTTCAGTGTAGGCCTCCGTCCATTTTTCTCATAATGAGGCATTGTAACACGAACAGGAGCATAAGGCTTGCAATATTTCTTGTGCTCTTCAAGACACTGTTTGCCTGAAAGACCAGTCACACGAGGTATGTCATGGTAGTATGTAAGACACCTCTTACAAACATGAATTACTCCATGATGAGTAGTGACCTGAGGTCGGATGAGGCGAGAAAAGTTTTTGATGTAGGTGAAGTGGCTGTTGGATTCAGCTGTGAGGAGCAGCAGGTCAAAATGATCTTGTTTCTTTCATTCACGATCTGTACAGGAATAACTTTCATGTCATCATTTAAAGTAAACACATTGACACTTACTTCTGGATTATTTATCTCGAAGGTTTTGATCTGGCGCAATGGTGTAGGAAACTCGATCCCTGCAAAATTGAACTTAGATTCCAGGTCAAGGTACCGCTGGTCCACTCGTTCAGGGTGTGTACCAACCACAAAGCGAGCAAGGAGTGACCACTTGAAGCACTGGTGATCTTCATTCTTAGGGTTGATGATGGCTTCCCGAGCCTTGATGTCTAATGGCAGGTCAATATAGCTGGAGGCACGCAGAGGGTCGAGCTTATTGATACAGAGCTGAAGATGCTTAACTGCAGTCAGAGTCCAACCACTACCTTTCCCCATGTAGTCTTCCTCTTCGTGGCATATCTTCTCCAAGCTGGCTGCAACAGCTTCCTCGACATCATCAATGTTGTAAAGAGGAATATTTTTGGTCTTAAAGGCCCTCTGATCTTCCTCATCCTCATGTGGCTCTGGCTTACCATATAAACACTCAAGCCACATATTAAATTTTATGGGACCATGTGTATTGATCTCCTCAATTAGCTGTCCAATTATTTGTCCTCGCATCCCTTCCAAGTAACTGCAGATATCTTGGGCCTGGGTAGATGTGTTCTCGGCCACAAAGGTTCGCAAGTTTCCTCTAAAAGCTGTCGCAGCTTCCACAAACCAGTGCACTGTTGCTGAACCAGCTCCAGCAACAATCTGTGGACGAGGTGGGGGGCTTGGTTGTGGTACACTAGATGGCCCTGCTTGATCCAGGCGACGACGTTTGGCAGCTACTGGCTGGACACAAGTACCCGCAAGCTGTCTCTTCAGAGCTGTCCCACTACACTTGGCAGCATGTCTTGAAAGAGCATCTGCCCTGGTAAACTCCTTCTGACACTTGGTACATGTGAAGGTCTTCTTCCCCGAATTAAACTTGCAAGAAGTCTCGTGACGACGTGCATCCCCGACATGAGCAAATACAACATTGCAGAACTTGCAGTGAGATGAAGCAGGTTGAACAATATTTCCTTGGCAGGAACACAAGTGCTTGGACATGTCATCTTTCCGAGCAATGGCCTTCCCGCACTTGTAGCAAATTTGCAGGGCTTCTCTAGACTCATTGACTGTACAGTTCCGCTCGTGGCGCAGAACACTCTTGCGGACAGTAAATTTCTGCTCGCAATACCTGCACTGAAGGTCCGGACGTGCGACAGCAGATGTTGAAGCATCCATTGCTGAAGTAGTGCAGTAGATGTCTTCTTCACTGTAGCGGAACGCGCGATGGCAGCTCGACGCTAAAGTATGTGAAAGATGTCTCGACTGGAGCGGAACGCGCGATGGCTGCTCGACGCTTAACCAGGAGGAAATCCAAACTTCAAACACTGAAGATCGAAGATGCGAAAATAAAATGATGAATAAGGTGAAAATAAAATGATAGTTTAATGAATTAAGGTGAGAAATGAAACTTTAGTATGATGATAAAGAGTGAAGAATGAAATTTAACTATAAATCAATATGACGATGAAAGCAGTTTAGCGAACAGTAAACTCGATGAAGAATCGACGAAATTGAACAAAGACTGAAGAAACCAGGCCTCACAGCACATTTTATGAGCATGTGGTGGTGGTAGAGGGAATGGTGGTGGGTGGAGGGTTGAAGGTAAAACAGAGCACTCCATATATGTCCATGGATAGAATCCTGCATTGCTATTGGCTGGCCAGTAAAAGGTCTTGGGAAATACCCTATACTGGCACAGACCAGTAAAGGTCATTGCTGGCTCAGGCTCGTACAGGTCTACTGGACCTTCCTAACTACTTCCCTGTGGTGCAACTCATCACCCTGCAGCTGGCGATGACTCTTGGCATCGCAGGTCTGCACAGGCTCGAGACGAGTCATGGTGACAAACACCTGGATGTACCCATGAGTCATGTAATGGAATTCGGTACTGTTTCGACTGCGCACAAGCGTGAGTAATGCAGTCCTCCTGGACGCGACCCTAATGGCTTGCTAATGAGGTCTGGAGATAAGGCCTCTTCGCTCGGCCGCACCGAGTCATACCTTGTGGCACAGTTGCGATATGTCGTAACTGCTGTAACATGCTGAAGCCTTGTACAACTCTACACAACAACACTATAATATCTGACTTTCACAAGAGTACATATACACTCGTACTTTATCTCGTAAGTAGTAGTAAATGTCGATTTCATACGCACAAACTAATTTATTTCTATTTTATTTATCTAAAGACGTGTATTTATATTGTTTTTAAAAATAATATTCATTTAAACCTTTTATTTATTATGACTGGTAGTTCCAGACACTTAACCATTTCTATTTAATGCATGCATTTCTGCTTTTATATATTCAACACTCGTGCGTGTGTATTATACACACAATACTTTTCATTTTATAGACAAGGTATTATTTAAAAGGAATTAATATTAAATTGCTAGGAAATAAAAGTAATAAAATTTCATTTCTAACATGTTTATTTTTTTTTTCATATCAACATACATAAAGCTTCCAACACTCCATCAATTTATATATACATATATACACCAATCTCCCAATACTCCAACATTTTTTTTCTTATTTCACAGAGTCCAGTTTTAAGCACACAATACAGTATTACCACAAAAATATTTACATAAATCATGAATCTTCAAGTATTTTTAAAATGTCTTTGAGTATTGCACACACATGTTTCCGTACCAAGGAAGCAAGGTAATCCTCTCCTACAACAGGACACATAAATGTTGAATCACCAACAACGTCCTGTCCTTCCATGGTTGTCTGGTCCCCAAGGTTGTAATTCTGCATATGGTCACCATCTGCAGCATCGTCACAGGAAGTAGAGGCGGTCTCGGAGATGTCAGGCGACAATAGTAATTGCTTTTGCAGTAGTGCATGAGCAACAACTTCTTCATTTGAGGCAGGTAGCTGTGTACTGCTCCGCATGTTGAACACAACACATTTTCCTTCAGGTTAGCAGCCAATCACTTGCTGACAATGTTCCCAACTTGTAGGATAATGAGCATACAGCCAATGTTCACCCAAGTTGCACTCTTCAGTATATTCACGGTAGTTGCCTTCACCATCCCAGTAGGAATACTCTACACACAGATCTCCAGGCGTTACGTGATCGTAGTTCTCAGCAGGAGCGAAGCGCTGCATGTTGTCACGTTGATGGTCTACAGAGAACTAAGCGTCTTCACAAAATGGTGGCGGAGGGGGGTGCTGGGAAAAACCCACTCATCTTCTACATGGAAAATTTAAAAGAATGTCCCATATTCTCGTACACATACGACTGAAATGGCACTTGATGTAGCAGAACAAACTTCCAGAAATTTCTGCTTCACTTGCAGACTCATCATTACATGTTGCCGCCTCAATCTTGACTGATAGTTAAGAATTACCTTCACTGTCATATATTTCTCTTGTAGTATCCCTTCAAAAACATTGCTGGTGAGAAATTAATATCTTGCAACAGTTTTTCTCTATACACAGGGCACAAATGAGAAGCACAACCTGCTGTAAGACACAGGGTATGTGTAGATGTTATTGCACTTATGTTATGTTGCAGTCCATCACATTTATCCTCAACAACACACTCTGGTGTCTCAACACCTGATTTCATCTGGTCCAGAGTCAATGGTAGTGGCAAAAATTGTTTGCACAAATGAACTGGGCAGTTAACACCTTCACATGCAAAACATACTGTAACATTGCTAGTAGTGCATGGTGAGAAGGGGTTGAATGTTACACGAAAGTGGTTGCCATCTCTACACATTTCAAAATAAGTTCTGTTCAGAATTTCTCCACTCCACTCTTCACTTTCAAATTCAATTTCGTAAAGTATACACTGTCTGCTGGTGACCACATAGACATAGTAATTCTCCCAGGGCTCGAACATGGGTCGAGGTATAGCATCCTCCTTGGTAGGGTCAGGTCGTATTACTGGTATGTAATCTTGAACATTATTGGAATCTTCAGAGTCACTAAAATATTCATAAATGTTGTTGCACTCTTCATCACCAAAGTTTACATAACAGCTGTTGCACTCTTCGTCACTAAAGTTTACATGAGAGTTCTGATATTCTAAAATCTCTGTACGTCTCTCGAAAACCTCCTGTTTGATACGTGAAAACAGATAAGTATTATTTCTATACCCTGGAGGTGACCACCCATCCATGATGATGGATTAACAAGTTGACTATGATGACAAATACACTTCACACATCAGAGGCGTGCATGGAGACATCCATCGAACTTTCCCTTTGTTCAAAATAGCAGTGTGGGTCCAGCCACTGCACCTTTCCACCCAGCGAATAACTTCTTCGTTACATCTTAGTACGTAGGAGATACAACTCTCACTGTTGTGGCGAATGATGATCTCACCTATAGCTCGATTAATAAGCTCCTCAGTTGTGGATGGCAGCTTGCTGTCTGGACGGAGATGGAAAACTGGACAGTCAACAAACTTGCATGGAATAGGCATCACACTGAACACGTCGTCGTCGTTGACCCACAGAAAGTGTTCAAGTCCATTGCAGAATTCGAGACGCTCTGGAAGACCAACAGGTATGTAGTGCACCCGACGAAAACCAACTTCCGCCTCGATATAGTCGTGGAACTCTTCTGATCTAAATCTCGTGTCCATTGATCAGCAGGGGCTGCACACTCTAACGTAGTGTTGAAGCGGTTACGACAGACTGTGCGGCCTCCCGTCCGGGCCTGCTATATACTATCTACTCTGACGTCACTCTAGCTCACGCCACCTGGATTGACTTCACAAGAGCTCGCAGCACGGGCGATTGACGTCATCCAAACACCACAGCCGTAACAATAGCACGTTCAGGCGGGAGCAGGTCAGGTCCTGCTCACACGACTCGCAGGCGTGTTCAGGCTTGTCGAACTCTGTGTTCAAGTAGCGAAGCGACGGACACTCGTATGTAGTTTGCAAGTCTATAATATTAACTTTACAATACATGCTTAGCCATTTTTTCTGCTCCACCCCGGCAACAAATACAACTTCTTCATCACCTATAATTTTAGTTATTACGTCTTTAATTTTTTCATATTCCTCATATCCGTCTTCCCAGTTTAGTCCGTGATAATTTTTTGTAAGCCATTTATTTGTGCGCATACTTTTCTTATCCAACAATTTCCAATGAAATGGTGGCAGGAAGCTATGCGTTGTCACTTTTCCATTCT
>PNEQ01042077.1:0-32683 GCA_003012365.1 Medauroidea extradentata
TCGAGACGTAGTGTTGTACAACCTCTATGAGCTCAGGACACAGATATATATTTTTTTTTCAATAAATTTTATTTTCATGAATTATTTCGACGTTACGTGACGCAGTTGTTTGTCACTCAGGTCTAAATTCCGGGAGGTTCTGGGCTCGAATTCCGTTAAAAGCTGCGTGCAAACGTTCAATTCTGACACACAAAAACTAAAAGGCAGATCGAATTAGTGCAATTTACATGTAGTATTTAAAAGGGGTAGGCTAAAATTGCAGTTCGCTTTCCACTTAGGTTCCTCTACAATATCAGCTGACATATCGTCGGTATACCGCCAAAAGTGATTAAGTCATAAATGCTATTTCGTTTAAAAACAGTATTAAATTGTAGATATTAACAAAAATGTGGTATGTTACTATACTGTGACACAACAGTACGAAACGACGAATAGACTTTAAACTTGGGCAATTGTTCGTGAACAACATATACATATTCCTAGCATTTTTATAATTTTATCTCATTCTGACACTGTCACTTTTGGCAGTAAACCGACGATATATCATCTCACTAATCTCAGGTTTGGGGCACCAAATACGTTTCCGCGAAACCTTTACTCTCTGAAACTTTGTAATGTCAATAAAGCTAAAGTGAATATTTTGACAATATATAATTGAGAGCACCGTCACCAATGGTTGTGCACAGGGTAAACAGATGTTTCTCATTCGATTAACCACTTACCTTAGACGTCTGTAACTACCCTGGAACGTCAAATTGGCAGTTTTATAAATAAGGCCCAGGCGAACTCGCTGTCAGTGGCAGGGGCAAAATTAAGACTGCTTTTCGCGTGGACAGCTATAGCTACCTATCCTGCTGCAGAATTAGTTCAACTAGCCGCTTGGACATTCTAACACTTGATGACTGAAGTATCATTCTTGTGTACAAAGAGGTTTTTCAATTAAAGTAAATATTATCAGTTACGAATAATACTCGCGAGCAAAGCCGCGGGGGACTGCTAGTAAAATATAAAAGTATAATAAATATTCCATTACGTGTATGTGGAATTCTAACACCAATATTGGAAAAGAGCTTATAACTTTTGAACTGTTGCACAGATTTTCATAAAATTCACCTAAGAACCATCCCGATGAAAACAGCTTTCAATTATGAAAGAATCATTGAAATCAGTTCATCCATTTGGGATCTACGAGGCCGTAGACAGACACATAGCAGACTAGCAGTCAAACTTATAACACCTCTCCTTTTTAGTCCGGAGTAAAAAACGGAATTTTGTGAGCATAATATTAAAGAAAGTTAATTTTTAGTAACGAGTTTTCAAGGGTTCAGCTGTGGTATAATCCCAACACTGAGTAAACATATGTCTGTCGAGGAAATATTTAAAATCTGTTGGCACAAAAGCTATAGCTGTCTTAACCTTAAGGAAAAAGAAATTAAAGCTAATATTTCGCTTAAAACTGTTTAGGAAAAATTTGTTCTGACACGTATATTACAGTTATAATACAACTACAGAATTGGCAGGCCAGGTTAAGTGAAGTGGACTGCAAAGAACTCTTTCTGGGGGGTTTTAACCCTCCGTCTCTCCGTTCGTATCTCCGTACGTACCTCATATGATAAACATGAGAAACTTGGATAGATGGACACACTTTTAGAAACAAACATACACTGCATGTAGGGTACAACGAACAATACGGATCAAGAAACTGTTTTACAACAAGGCCAGCTATAAATTACTGAAATTAAATTATTGAATACATTCATTTAGACATGTTAAAGTGCTTAGTCAACAATACAATATAAAACAGCATTTAGAGTGTCAAATTTTTTAAAAAATTGTCATAAACGAAGAAAATAACGTTCTGTTCAGATATTTTTTTAATGCATGGTAATTTCATTGTGTGATTTTAAGTCGTTTAGCATATGGTCCATACGATCAATGTCATTGTAAATTATTTCATTCGAATAAGTCACCTTGTTTTTGCTGTTGGTAAGTTGCCGCAGCTTGCAAATCTTGTCTTTGACATGCCGCTGTGGAAAGACTGTGAGAGGTAAAAAGGTTTCACAAGTGGAAAATGTACTCCTCGCAGGTAACGTCTATAAAACTATCACTATGTCGTACAAATATAAAATTACGAATTTTTACCACGTGAACGCCCTTAAAGAAACTTAGTGCAGAATGGCGTCTGGGTTGGAGGCTAAAATGCCGCGCCACTTCCTGTTGGATCTGCTGGCGTGCAGGCCAGGCTGACTCAGTAAAAGCAGATGACATAAATGTGAAAGCAATATATGATGTACCATATCATCACATTAAATTTTTTGTGCGTGCAGAGTACCTGGATATTTCAATAACCAATAACAAAAAAAGAAGTTATTATCATTAGAATTAACTGTAAACATTATAAGATAGTTTTTTTAGCATGTATAATTTTTTCATACCATGTGTTTAATATTTTATAAAGGACTAAATTTGTAAAATGGAGTTAATTATGAATTTAAAATAAAACTGTAATTTTAAAGTTGTTTTTATCAAGTTACAATGCAGACGCTGTTATGTATATACCGGGAACCTTCCTAATTAGCGATACATCTGTGTTCAGCTACGTAGTAATGATGGTGTTCCTTGTGTTACTTGCCAGTAATCTGTCAAAAAATGCGTGTTCAACATTGTCTAAGAGTGTGTGATGTTGATTCATGTGCTTCTGGCATATAAAGACGTAATTTTGATGTGCGAAATTTGTGTTTTACATCCCAGAATGCATAAACGTCCGTGATTTATCACAATTTTTTCGGTTTAAAACCTTATGGTAAGTATGTAATCTATATTAACTTCATGATGCTTAAAATATATGTTTTTAGGAAAATAATAGCATGGCAGAATCTGTTTACATTTGTAAGTCTCACGCAAATATATCGTGTGTAAGTTTTGGTGTTCTCGTTTAATTGCATACATGCATATATATAGACACACATGCTTACAGGTTATCGTAATAGTTATGGACAGTTTACGATCACTAAGAGAGATCATTTTCAGTCTCGTGATTTCGAGTACATTATTTCCGTTTTCTAACCAGGACTACATAACAAGTTTAATGCTGATAGCCGAATCCGCATTGCTTAAGATAATTAGCAGCTGTAAATTTATAACTTCGTAACATTTGGCACAGCGACCGTACTAAAATTACAGAGGATCAGACCCCAGGAGCCACACAGTGACAATGTTTACTAATAAAGTCTTACGTAATATTACATTCCCAAGTCCGTTATTCATTGACAATCCTCTCGCCCTCTCCCAATGAAGCACACTGAAAAAAAATTGTAAACTTTACAAGTAATTTATTTCTACTTTACAAACCTTCGTAAAAGTACAATAAATTTCTATGTAAAATTGTTTGTTTGTAAATTTACAAGAATTGCTTTGTAAAAATAGTTAAAAAAATAACTTTGCAAAATCACGGGTTTGTCGGAAAATATATAGCCTTTATGTGTAGTACAGTTTTATAGTCTCTGATATCCGTTGTGATGGAACAAATTTATAATTTAAATAAACGACGTTCTACGGAATATGGGAAGTTAAATAATTGAATATGTAAAAACAGAAACGAAGGAACAGTATATCAGATGTTTTGGTCTAGTAGCAAAGTGCGCTGTTAACAATCTGAAGTACGTAGATTAAATTAATAGTTCGTCAATTCATATTCTTACACAAAATAATTTAACTATAAAATTGTTCGTTTACTTTATGTAAGTAATTTTAGATTTAACGATCGTTATAATTTAACTATTGATACTAATTTTTTTGTAAATACAATTACTAAGTTACACCTTGTAATGTTACGGACATTAAATTTGTGTTTTTACGAGAAAACTCTTTGTAACTGTACAAACAATTCCCTTGACAATTAGGTTTCCAGGGATTATTCTTGTAAAAATACAAATTTTACAACCACAATACACACGGGAGCCAAAGGCAGAATAAAGAATCTGTCCTCTCTAACCCAACACAACACCCGTGTTTCCAAAGAAATATTATTGCATCTTGTTAAACGGTATCTGCAGTAATTTACAGAATCGCAATCCGATTACAAAACCCACTAGATGAGTTTAGAAGATGGAAGGGAGGAGGGGTTGCCCAGTACGCGTAAGGGATGCTGTCGACTTGCGCCCCGCAGCTCTTGCTTCGTTCCGTCGCCGCCCCAGGGCCTCGCTGTGCCTGCGGCGTGTCCGGGGATAATCGGCTTAAAACATCCTCCCCCTTCTCCCACTACACCTGGTCTTCGGCGAAACAACAGAGCCATCGTGGGTGAGGGAGGGGCGACAAAAACAAGCTACCTGTTGTGCTTGCGAGTCCGTCCCTGGCAGGCCCGGACTGAGCCTCCGCCCCGCACTGGCCCTGTAGTTCCAACTGTTCATTGGACACGGCTTCTATAGTGACCACACAGTTCACTGGACATGTCTTCTATATCTCGCCGCACAGTTCATTGACACGCCTTCTATATTCACCATACAGTTCACTGGACATGTCTTCTATATCTCGCCTCACAGTTCATTGGCACGCCTTCTATATTCACCATACAGTTCACTGGACATGTCTTCTATATCTCGCCGCACAGTTCATTGACACTCCTTATACAGGATGACGCACATAAAGTGTTACAGAGCAATAGCACTTAAAGTAGTGATCATATCCACAAATGTTGCAGACAAAAGTTTCAGTGTTCGAGAATGCCGTCATACTGGGCCATCTTTTTTTTTTATCGGTGGAGTCGCTGAAGCTACGTCAATGTCAGATTCACTTTACTAAGTGTAACCATGTATCTTTTTTTCGATGACATTAGTACCGATTTGACGACGAATTCAGCGACCTACAACATAGGGTCATTTAGTCACATTTAGATCCACTAACCTTGGTTTGGGTCTACCTACAGAAGATTTTCGAAGTGATGACCCTCGTCTTGTAAGCTCTTGTTAATTCTCTGGTGAAAAAACCGTCCAATGCCAGCCAACATTTGTGGTGTAATTTCGGTAAATGCTCGGCGTATTCTTTCATTCATGTCAATAGGCGTGGTAGGTGCTAACGCCATTAAGCGTTCTGTAACAAAACCCCATACATGTAATATAGTGGTGTTAGATCTGGCGAATGAGGTGGCCGAGTTACAGGAAAGCCCTGTTTCCTATCCACTTGTAACCAAAAATTTCATTCATCTCTAATCTCGAACACAGAGCATAATAGGGTGGTGCATCGTCGTCTTGCATCCACATGTCCATGCGAACATGCAAAAGCGCGTCTTCCAGTAATTGAGGCAGTACGGTCTGCAGAAAGTTTGCGTAAACTTGCCAAGTCAAGCAACTTTCAAAAAATATGGACCAACGACGTGATCGCCGACAATGCCGCACCAACAATTAACAGACCACGGATGTAGAAATGGCACAGTTCTCATCCATCGAGGATTCTCATTTGCCCAATAATGCATTTTATGCCTATTCACATTTCCCATATTTGTGAAGTTAGGTTCGTCGGAAAAGAGCAAATGACCCAAAAAGGAGACATCTGTGCGCATTTGTCTATGACATTGTAGTGATTTACGAAATCATTGCCGTACAAATCCTGATGTAATGACATACGATACGGTTGGAACTTGTGTTTATGTAAGATTCTTAATACAGATCGCTGACTAATTTCACTCTCTCTTTCCATTTTCCTGCTGCTCGCATGTGGATTTAGTGCAGCAAATGCTACGATAGCAGCCGCATTGGTTTCATTCACAATCGGTCGACGCCTGACTCGTGTTTGTTTCACTGTACCAAAGCGACAGAAACAGTCAGCTAATCGCTTAAAAGCCATGTGCAATTTTTGTTGCCTATCCGGATAACGAGCCGCATCCAAATCCTGGGCGTTTCTGTAATTTTTAACGGCATTGCATCAACACCATCAACATATCAAATTATTCTTGAAAATCGTTCATTTTCGCGATACGATGTGTTCACATTAGAAGGTAATGCGTGAATGATACCCTTGGGTGCGTGACTAAATGACCTTGTATTGTAGGTTGCTGAATTCGTCATCAAATCGGTACTAATGTCATCGAAAAAAAGATACATGGTTCCATTTAACAAAGTGTAGTTGACCTTGACGTAGCTTCAGTGCTCCACCGTTAAAAAATAGGGTGACCCAGTATGACGGCCTTCTCGAATACTGAAACTTTGGTCTGAAACATTTGTGGATATGATCACTAGTGTAAGTGCTATTGCTCTGTATTATGTGCCTCATCCTGTATAATCACCACACAGTTTACTGGATATATATTCAATATCTCGCCGCACAATTTAGTGGTCACGCCTTTTATAGTCACTACACAGTTCACTGGATATATCTTCTGCACCTCGCTGAAAAATTCAGTGGACACGTCTTCTATTGCCACACAGTTCACTGGACATATCTTCTATTCCTTGCCACACAATTCATTCAACACGCCTTCTATATAGGATGTTTGGTAAGCAAATAATTATAATAGACATACGTACGGAAAACGACGGTTTTCCCGTTACAATGTATGGACACGTGAAAACATGGCAATGTTGCAATACTGTTATCACCGTCTGTACCAGGCACTAGTTCCCACAGTCAACAACAAATGCAGTGTGGCTGCGTAGTGTCCGACGAGGTCGCCACGGCTACACACACGTTTTCTAATGAAGAAATGGCTGGCGTCCACTTCATGTATGGGCGAGCAAATGTCAATGCACGGGAGACAGCTCCAATGTATCAACAGATGTACCCGCAGAGAAGGCAGCCTGACATCAGTGTGTTCACAAGGGCACATCAGCGCCTGCGCGAGAAAGTGTCATTTAAACCCAACATGTGACGTGCAGGTAGACCAAGAACAGTCTCGACACCGGAAATGGAAGAGCATGTGTTACAACAGGTGGATGCAATGCCGGGCACTAGTACCAGACGAGTTGCTGCAGCTGAAGGTGTTTCGCCATACCTCATATGGTGGATATTACAAGAGGGACAGTTGTACCCATATCATGTACAACGTATGCAAGCAGTGGTCGCAGCAGACTTTCCAGCCCGGGTGACCTACCGCCAATGGCTCCTGGCAGAATGTGAGATCCACCGTTCCTCGTGCACGTTTTATTTACGGACGAAGTATGCTTCACTCAGGATGGTATCATGAACATCCACAACACACGCGTGAGGGGCTTATGAGCACCCGTCTGCTATCATTGAGACGGCACATCAGCGGAGATACTACATTAATGTTTGGGTAGGTGTCGTTGGTGATCAATTGTTAGGGCGACATATCCTACCTGGCCAACTTACTGGTCGTGCGTACCTTCATTTCCAGCAGCACGAGCTACTCGACAATTTGGATGATGTGCCTCTTGGGACAGGACGCATATGTGGTACTTGCATGATGGTACTCCGGCACATTTCCATGTGGCGGTTCGGGAAAACGTCGCACGTATGTTCAACAGGTGTATCGGTCGTGGCTTGCCAATACCATGGCCTCCCAGGTCCCCTGACTTGAACCCATTAGATTTTTTTTTGTGTGGGGATATTTAAAAGCTTTTGTGTATGCCAGCCCTGTTTATAGTGTCCACGAACTACAGGAACGCACTGTGAATGGTTGCCACTGCATTCGGAACACATCTTGAATTTTTGAACGTGTACGAGCATCGATGCGAAGACATGCTGGAGCCTGCCCTCACATGAACGGCGCCCATCTCAAACACTTGTTGTAATGTCTTCATCCACATGTGCAGCATTTTGACATTTTGATCCCCGGGAACACTGGTGTTATAGCGTTCTTGTCGTAACATGTAATTTGTTATATTAGGAAAACCATTAGCTTCCGGAACTATATTTATTACTATTATTTGCTTGTTTCATAGTCCTAGACACACCCCTTTCGTTTATACATTTAATTACCAAACATCCTGTACAGTCACCACACAGTTCACTGGATACATCTTCTAGGCCTACATTTTGATAATACAACTTTAATAAATGTTAAGACCCGAAAACCTAAATGTACAAGAAAATTATCTAACGCTCCCAAAAAACCTCCTGAATAATCGGTTTAATCATCAAAATTCAAAGTATGAGGTTGAATCAATGTATTTTTGGACATACTCCATTGCGATGCAGATGTCTTTCAAGGGAAACAGAAGAGAATAGGAAACAATAAATAATCAGAATATATTATGTTGTAGTCAGCAGAGAACATACACGACATAAAATTACGTGAAGATAATCGTGTAAAAAAACATGGATGACCAACCAAAACAGAAAGAACAATTATAAGAAAGAAAATACAGACACCACCATGGCAGACAACAAGATTGAGGTCTGTTTTAGCAGAAGGACCAACGGATAAAATGTGAAAACCTCAAAAATACGACATAAGCACAACAACTGTTTCAACGCACAAACATTAGGCGATGTCGGTACTCATACAATTGTGTTTCAAAACGCAACAATGTTGTAAATTTTACATGTGTATATAACAATGGCTCAACTACCCCGACTTCAAATGTTTGCTTGCGCAGTATACAGCATAGCCACACCATACTGTCCATTCTGTAACCTACCAAAATTGCCATCTAGTGGGGGCCAAGAGAAAGTTATGACTTTCATTGTGTGCGCAGCAGGAGCGAGACAAGTAATATTTTTTATAAAATTCAATCAGAGTAATATTCTGAAATTTCGATGTCAATCCAAGTATTATAATTTAGCGAGTATTTCTATTATACTGTGTATCGAATTATCAGATAAAGTTCTAACTGTAATCATTTAATCATTTTAAATTTCTGAAAACAGCGGGATGGCCTCAAACCGACACGTAAACGCTGCAGGAAATAAGGCCCACACTAAATACATTTTTGCAGCAAATGTGAATGATTTTGCTACATGTTTGCCCGAGTGTTTTGGCACAATTCCTTATTGTAAAAAACAGATTGGCGCGAGTATTACCTGAAGTTAAATTTAATACGGCTAGCGACGTTTCTTTACTACATTTCAGTTTTCACATTAAGTTTTTTTTTTTTTTTTTTCAAATAAAATATTTCAAATTATCTAAACGTATGAAGAAACACATTTTCTACTCGTTATATTTAAAGATTTTTCTGTACATCCTGATTTTAGAGACCATTGTTAACATGGTCCATACTACACGTCGGTACAGGAAATAAAGTGCACTAAGAAATTGTTTACCTAACCTTTATGTTAATTGTATCTCTCACCTCTGTTGTTCGTCACTTCAAGTACAGTAGATCGCAATAATCGTATTTTGTTAGAACTGTTTTTGATGTCAACATTTCCTTAAGTACAGGAGTTGTTCAGTTTGACAGTGGGCCTTATTATCGACCTTATTTAAATTATATATTTAACTGCGCAATTTTAAATATTAACGAACGTTCACATTTAAATACAGCACAAGCAAATATCATTAAAGTTTACGTTAAGACCCTTAGTATTATTAGCGTATTTAATCTGATTCAATTTACGAATTTATTTTAACATATTTACCGCACAGGCAATTCAAATGGTCTTCATATTTTCATATTTTAAAACTGATTAAGGCATGAACAAAATACACAAAACTTAAGTCGTCGTAGTAAATAGGTACTCTACGTTTCTATCAAGTATGGCGAAATTAAGATACATGATTCGTTCAGGTAAGGTTTCTCCTGTTATCTAAAAATGTTCAAATGGGCATAATTTGATACCACGATTACGGTATTAGCCAAATACAAAGAAGTCAAGCCAGTACCGAGTTTGATAAAATTTTGAATATTAATATTTCGATATGTCGTGTAACCAATAAATGTTCAAATGGCCACCAGTTTTGTAATATGTCAATCGGCATGAACAAAATACAAAACAGTCGAACTCAGCATACTAAGTACTATATGTGTATTGAGTATTATGAGAAAAAAAGTTTTACGATGGCCGCCATTTTGAAAATATAAACATGGTAAGCACAATAGGTGTACCAAGTCTTTCGAAATTAGGTCTACGGGCTCAAACGTTCTTAGGGAAACACAAATACAGGACGGTGATGTCAAAGCCTATTTTTTCTTTCGGAATACGGGCTAAAAACACTTGGAACTCTCGCACTCGCTGAAAATTTCAGTCAGCACTCTCTGGCGTCATTATTGAGTGTGATTCCAGGAACGACACACACGCACACATACACACACACTAAGTAAGAAGTGAACGAGGAGTCCGCCCTCATCTTGTTTATCTAAGTAAAGTGGTACTTCCTTTGACAAAGTCTGTTCCAATTAAGTTGGGTAGAGTTTTATCTCCTCTTCACAGGAAGGTGGTCGTAAATAGAATAGCAGGAATCTTCTTCTTCGTCTTCTCCTTTTCTCAGGAAACCAGAGTTTATTGCCGCTGCTTCCAAATAATACTTTCTTGGGAGAGAAACTAAACCGAATCAAACATCACAATGTACTATCACTGTACTATCTCTAGTATGTTTTTATTACTGTTTTTATTTTTAACTTATCATTCTACGTATGTATTTGGTGAGGTTAATGACTACTTCCCAACGTGTATAAAAATAAAACTTGTATTAACTACACACATAACTGTTTACATGCTGTTAATTCAATACCACTATTCATGGAACAGAAAAATAGATAATAGTTTTAAAATCCTTACCGAGTTGACCGGTATACTTTTAATAATCACATACCTGTTCTCTCTCATAACCAAACACACTTATAATATATTAGCAACAGGTCCGCAGAGAAATAAGAAACTTTTGGCTACACGCAGACCTGTAAGAATGTGGGAATCACGAAACATGTGCTGATACTGACGAAAGAATGATAAAATAGTAGAATCTGTGTTTAATGAACTAGAAAAAAACTATAACTACAGTTGAGACTTATTTAGAAGACGTGGGACAATATTTAATGCTGGCACATACAATAATTTTCTGCGCTGTTGTAGTCAATAGAAAAAAAAATGAATGAAGACATATTTTCAAGTTTTTGTTAATTTATGAATACATTTTTATCCGCTAGAAATCTGTATACGGGTCTTATATCAAAAGTTTTAAGTCACCATATTTATCCGGGTGTTTATGTACACAAGTGCAAATTACATTCGCATAAATGCTATTGCAAATTCTTCCTTACTTTCAAGTTGTTGGCCTGTCTTGTCTTAATTACTTCCAATCCTGTGGGATAATAACCTAATACTTTTGTATTTTATAATACTGATAAAAAAAATTAATACTTTACGTATTTCACAACATTGCGCGTGGAATATTATTTCAATAGAGTCATTTCCTGTGTTATAAACACAAGGTTGTGGGACCAATAAATACTGAACGTTAGGATTAGTTGCAATACCATTGAATTCAGAATTTGTCCCGAAAAGGCAGTAGTTAGAGAAGGTGATTTATCGCGGGAAGAGTTGACTGTTTGCTAGGCTTCAATGTAATGTATTCATTTCTGACGCTTTTATTTCGTTACTGGCGAGTCCCTATTTGACTGGGCCAATGATAAATCTGGTGCGCTACTACTGGTCGTCTGTGATTCGTCTGTAAACAACTAGACTGTGCTACATAACCGTCAGCCAGCAATATATGACGCAGAATGCTACACTGATTTGCAGAATACACTGGCAGAAAACGTTCTCGCAATGTTCCATCTCTAGCCATAGTACAATAAAACCGAAACCGCACATCGTATGCCAACAACTATGGAGAACAAAATTAAAAAAAAAAAAAAAGTATAATATTGCATAAAAAATGTACTTATTTCGCTTAAAGGTAATGGACTTTTCATTATACTGGGTTTATCAGAGGGAACAACATTTTTAAACGGCAATAAGCCGAAAACAATGCATCGCACGTCAAAATATGTCGGACTATAACTAAAGTGCAGAAAATTTCACCCATTAAAAATAAAGTTTACCAAAATCCACTAAAATATCGAATTTTTTGTCTTCAGGACTCTTACTATTGCATCCTCTGTTGTGGAATTTAATCAAAATATCACTTACACTTTCATGGAGACTAACAACATTCTTAGACCCACGTTTTTTTCAAAAGTACACTGAACCACAAAAATGCTCAAAAATTCTCATCATAAATTTTTCTGAATAAGCTTCTAAATCGTCTTGTAAATGTCTTCTCATCGTTTCCTATAATTTTTCATTAGTTTTTGTCTATTCTTCAACCACTTCAAATTCCTTCATAGCTATAAGGAAGGCCAGATTATTTTCTTCATCTCGTGGGTGGCCTTTCTTTTCAGTCAGTTGTGTATCACAGGTGCTAAACGCCTTGAAAAATTATAGGCATTTCTCGGAAAATACAGAAGTTAAACATCGCACTTGTAATAATATATAGCTTCAGCTAAAAAATATCGTTAACATACTCTAAATATCTAGTACATCCCTAGCCCATTCATCGTATTTTCTTTACTTACATACACTTTTCACAGTTTTATCAAACTTCTCAGCGTCGGTTTTCATCACATGTCTTTCTGTTACAGGATCATCAATTTGTGTTTTCTGCCCATAATAAAAACAGTTCTCGTAAAAACTGAATGTTGTAACTGAGGAACGCCTTTTGTAGGAGAATTCGAGACATGTTCTCCATCGGATTCTGCACGTTATTTTCTCTTCAACTGAGCTATGCGCTTCTCATTCATCTGTGAACTTTTTCCGGCAATCTGAACGTACGTGCTCCTTCAGATATTTAAGCTGGACCCCTCTATCGCGTGATGTAGAATTTATCCTTATTAAACCCTTTCTTGTTGCTTTAACAGTTTCTTTGGATTTAGTATGGTCATTTCAAAATATACACGTATCGCTGTTCAATTCAGCAACCTTTTTTTTTACAGTACAATCATCAAATTGTTAACACAGCCCTTAACAATTTTGTGGCACCTTTCAACGGTTTTACATATACTAATTATGACCACGTTATCCACATTACAAATGTACTGTCTCTAGTAGTATCTTTAACGAAAATGAAACACAGCATATATAAAGTTCGTTGCAACCCGTTACAAATGAAATGTCTTACGGAACACTAGGCAAGAGTACAGTACGCCAGCACAAAAAAAACACTAATATTATCAGCTGTGCTCAGTCACATTTCTCGGATCTATCTACTAGCTGCATGGCATAAGACAGTGACTTCATTTTGATGATGATGGCACCCTGCTTCGTTTCTACACAAAAGAAAGAATAAGACATGTGTCTGTGAAAATAAGTCAAGAACATGCCATTAAACTAAAACTAATATTCAGGCAAAACTCTACAGACACGCACACACATTCACATAATATTTTTGTATAAGTTATTCTATTTCACACTTGAAGGGTCGTAATAGCAAGACATAAATTGACACAGTACAAGGGGATGCGGATAAAATCAGTCGTACATATATAAACATACTGGTATTTCCTGCAGTGGACTTAAAAACAATTAAAGCCATGAATAGGGTTTTTTTTCCGCGACAAATACCAAAACACATATAATAATATTTTAGTGGAATTTTGGTGATTTATATTTTTGTGCGATGCATTGTTTTCGTCTTATTGCCGTTTAAAAATTTTGTTCCCTTTGACAACCCCAGTATAATGAAAAGTTCATTGCTTTTAAGCGGAAAGAAGTAAATTTTCAATGCAATATTAGTAATTTTTTTGTTCTCCATAGCTTTGGCATACGATGTGCGGTATCGGTTTTATTGTCCTGTAGACTTTTCGGGCAAAATTATGAATAAACAAATGCTGATTTTATGTGAATTAGTATGAAATTACAACATATTTCGGGAAAAGCTAAGCACTTTACCTATTGACCTGAAATATTTTGTGTGAAGTGCGCTGTTTTCGATTAATTTCATTATTTAGTATTTTTCCGGGGATGAATCCCGGAAAAAGAGAAAGAAGTTGTAAGCGGATTTCCGTGAATTTTGGATATGTTATGGTACATTTTGTGCTCTTAAGTTTTGTCGTTAGATTTTCGACTTAATGATTTTTTTCCGCATTTTTCCGGGACAAATTCCGGAAAAAGGGTAACAACCGGAAGGTGGATTTCGGTGGGTTTTGGATATGTTATTCTACGAATTTTTCTGCAAATTTTGATGTAAGAAAACCTTTTCTTTCGGTTTGTCTATGTTTTTTTTTGTATCTTTCCTGGACTATATAGGAAAAAGATAATAGTAAAGCAGTGCACGTCATCTGAGTAGCTTGCGCGGAGAGGCGATAATACATTACATACGTGGGCTAGTGTCAGCCTTACCGCTCCTGCCTCACACACACATACACACACAAATGCAGCCTATCTAGGGAGGCCCCTTAAAAGTTTATGTGCGAGGTAACAATAAATAACAATTTAAATGTTTTATTCTAGAGAAGACAGTCTTCAAGAGTGCTTGCGTTATCGTGAACCATCTATAGCATTGTTGCCGTGTGACGTACGAAAATGTTTCAGTACTTCTCTCGAGGTTGCTGCATCCTTTCCCCAGATATGGATATTGACAGCTGGGAATATTTCATCACCTGTTGCTCGCTGGAGCACTTTTGTGCGACTACGGCATCCGCGTGTACCTGTGACCACTACTCGTATGTCACTGTGAAATAACTAGCCAGCCTCCGTTAAACACTACTGACTTTACCCAGTGCACTATAAATCGAAATTGGTGAATATTCGCCCATTACACTAGAAACATTTTTGTAAAAAAAAAAATTCAACGCACTTCTTTGTAGTTTTACAAACTTTCTTAAATGTACAAAAATTTCCTTGTGTAAATACTTGTTTGTAAATTTACAAGGATTTTTCTTTGTAAAAAATTAAAACAATGTACATTCTACCAAAGTGTTTGTTTCGTAGTAATCTATATAGATATACACACATCACATCCTCCGGAATGAATTATTCTGGAATAAATCGAATATTCATATTAATTGCGTGCTTCAAAATCAAGAAAATTTTGTCATTCAATTGTACGTTGCATATATTTGATTAAGAAAAGAACGAATTGTACGTATGTCAAGGTAGGCTAGAAGTAAGTTGCGAGGTATTATAGCAAGGATGCAGGTTCGATTCAAGTTGCGTCCACCATTTTTTTTTCTCAAAATAAATACACTTGAAATAATTTGATTTTTGATAAATAAGTTTGTAGCCTAAATAGTTTAACATGACATTTCTTCTGCAACTGGATTTCCAAGGATTTCCTTGTATACGGCCAAACATTCTTCACTGATTCGAGATGTAGAAGTTTCCGCAAATAAAATAAGTGGAAAAGCAGTGGCAGTGAGTGGCTGATCACTCATTGCGATTCGACAACTTAATAGGTGAATTTCTCTAGTTACCATTGATTTTTCAATAAATATATGTGTCGAAACTGATACGTAGAGAACCAGTGAAAAAACACATATTATTAGTAATTTAGAATATGAGAGAATTCCCAGCTTGGCAAACGTTTAGCTAATTTTTTTTTTTTTTTAGATATTTGAGTCGTAATCTGGAATATGTTACTCGTTTTATTGGTCCTAAACAAATACGTAATATACGTAATTTTCTATTTCTTCTCATCATAGTAAAACACTACACATATGCAACAATCAATGTATATTACCATAAATTATTAAATACGTCTTAAAATAACTGGAAAGCTATTTGTAACCCAAAAAAAAAAAAAAAAGTAAATCACAAATTCTGAGCCCGAAGTGAGCGTTTCTATTTTCGGCGGCAATAACAAAATACAGTGCTTAACTATCAGGCTAACACGCGCATTATAAACATGTATTATATCAAGTAGTGAGCAAGAGTGACGTTTAATGTTTTTTTAAATCATATTTGTATCTGGCAATTTAAATTTACAGATAACTTTTGAAATCTACGTCTGAAAATTATTCCTCACGCACAAATTACACAAAATGACTTAGATTGACAATGAGCAATTAACGATATTGAACTGGGGGTAGATATTTGTTGTTGTCATGTTTCATGTCTTGCACAAAGTTCATGCCTCGCGATGTTTCTGTGACGTAACGTATCGAATGTGCTTTTTTTCCGAAACGTTAAACTTGTTCCGAACAGTTCTGTCGATTAAAAGAAAACATACTTGCAAACCATGTTTGTTTGCTTCTGAAAATACGTTTCGCATATTAGAAACATGTTTTTGAGGTCCCTGAAATTGCTAAAGATAGTTTTTTTTCAGACTACTGTGCCTGAAAAAATACCAACTTGATTCGTATAGAAGAATGATAGAAGCTTACGTTTCAGTTTACGCCACACTCAAATATGCGTCTACGTTTTAAGAAAATACGGAAATGTATTATAGGGCCTAAACAAGAAATTGGAACGATTTAAATTTTCTATCTACAGAAGGTAACTAACATCATTAATTAACATAGTATACACAATTTTTTAAAATAGAACTGTGCAACTGTTCATCGATATCTGTTCTCGTTTATGATTTTAAACAATAACTATCGTAAAAGCAGCAGAAATTATTGATTATCGTACTTTTACTGCAATAATTTCCGGAAAAAAAGTCACACGTTCACCACTTTAAGTTACATTTTAAAAAAATAATAGTACGTAAACACAGCGTCCCAATTTAGTATTCCGCACATAAAGCCAGTATTATTTGTGACTCCGTGACAGTGTCGCCCATACCGCTTCCTTTCTTTATTGCCTCTATAGAGTGTTAAAGAAGGCATGAAATCAGGATTCCTCAACACATAAACAGTCATGTGTAAGCGAGTGTTTCCTATGAGCCATACGTATTAATTTTGTGCGTGCTCAAACGTTGCACGATCACACTTGTATCATAATGATACTAATGCGACGTTTAAGCATACGTAATCTCAGTACATAAGCCATGGCGTTTGGAGAAGGCACGATTTGTATAACATAAATTTTAAAGTACCCCTAGCAGTCAAAGTCTTAAACTTCCGTCATTCAAAGTAGTTAAACTGAGGCGAATCGGAACATAATAATTTTCACCTACTCTTCAATACATGAAGTTGTTTTATTAACGACATGTGTGCATTAGAGAATAAGTTTGCTTTCATTTTGTATGCAAGAAAGTTATGTAAATTCGTTCTTCACGATCAAGAGAAAAATTCAATACTGCCGAACTTAAAATCTAGAATGAAACATTTAATATGATATTACTGTAGCTATAAGTAAATGCTAACTTTAAATTTAATTTATGTAATCAAACTTCAAAAATTGATAATTCAGAGCTTCATTGATGGCAAATAATATCGCATACACTTCAAATATACTGTACAGAATTTTATTTGAATAGAGAAAGGCAGTAATCTCGTTACTTAATTACTTAACTGTAATAATAATATTTTCATGACTTACTGAATAATTATTACATGTTCTAAACAAAAGTTTCTGAAAAAAACTATCAAAGTAAATGTTGCATAGTTTATTGTATGATTTCGTCGAATCAGCGGTTATTAGGCCTACTTACCTGGTAAACGTGTTGGAAATAAACTACCTTGGATTATTTTCACTCGTAAAACAAAAGCGAAACCTTTAAGATTTAAATACGTATGATAACACAACTACCAGAGAGTTAGACATTTATTTCAAGTGTTGCAAGGAAATAAGCTCATTGTGCAACAGCCCATCGTACCTAACTACCAACGACAGGTAATTAAAATTAATTCTTTGTAAACTGTTACAAATTTATGTCTACCCTTTCTTCTTTCTTTAAAATTTTATTATTGCAAAATGAGAAGCGGCTCGTGAATTTTCACGGTGCTTTTCTGCGTGAAGATTTCCGCCTATGAACACATTTTTAACCCGGAGAGTGGAAAATCGGTTAATTTTTTAATACATCGCTTGTTTCCACGAAGGAAACAGTTCTTTAAATTGCCGTGCCGCCTGGTTCCGTATTTTCCACAAGCACTGTTGAATTTATGTGAACAACCTCTGCAGCCAGAGAAAATAATTACAGGCATAAATTATTACTACTCTTCTCGGAGTTGTGTCTGTGTGGAGCGCAATATAAATAAACTTTATTCCTTCTGTGCACACAGGCTAACTAGGCACTTCCTTTAATGCTTGAGGAATTACATTACGTGCCAGCCTGAAAAGGACTTGAATTACCTTTTTGTCAGTTTAAAATCCTTTTCTTTTGGGGAAACGACTTCAGTTCAGTCATCACGCGACTTAGCGATGGAACGTTTAAGCAGTCACAAAATGTAACTAGACCTTTTCAGCGCCTTAAAAAAAATGTACACACAACACACTCGTGTATGAAAATATGTTAGGTTGTTTAAGAGTGCGTGGTACATAATTTAACGCTAGAAGCATCAGTTCAAAATAGTAGGCTTCTCGAAGCCAATTTTCAAATTCCAAAAACAGCAACTTTAGTTGACAGGTTTTACCAACATTCTGAACAGAGTTTTTTTTTTTTCGAGTAACGTATTTTTGAAGAACAATCGCTGATGCCAAAATCTCGTATATTTAATTGCGGCGGAACATAATACGTTTAACAGATGCATTATTCTGGGTAAATGTTTGCTCATAAAGTTGGCTAACATCATTATCTAGGGTTGTTGTTTAGTAGAGTTTATTTATCCACCGCACAATCTTAAGTCACGTCCACTAAAGGCGATATGTTGATAGTTTTTTTTCTAAACAGATTTCCTCTTACGCATCTATTATGGCCCGTAATTTCCTGTGAAAAAAAAAAACAGTTTCCTACATGTTGTTGACAGCCATCTTTTCACTAAGGGGATAGTCAACATCTGGAATTTGAAGTTGCGATGTACGATCATGGACACAAAAAGTGGGCCACTGAAATAATCAAAGTCCACATCGGTAGAGACCTGAAAAATTCGCGTTTTCGTTTAGGCTCAAGCTAGAGTTCCAGCAACTATATGTCTGTATCACGATCACAATTGGCCGTTTACTTACTCGACACTTCCTGGAAGTAGCCGAGCCAATAATAAAACTGTAAGTGAATACAGACCCATTTCACTGAGTCAGCGAGCAGCTAGTAAACAGCTGTTTTTGACACCATTTCACAAATAGTCTTGAAGGCTAGCCTGCAGGTCATTGAACCCGCGAATTTTTCAGGTCTCTACACATCAGCAATCATCGGCTGTGTGCAAGCGGGAGCCTGGCATTTAGGCAACCTGCACAACAACGAATAGCGGTGCGCTGGAACTGCGCGGGCACAGGTTGTGTTGTAGGATTGGAGCATAGCCCATCTAAACCTTCCTCAAGCGACCAAACACTGTATATTGGCTGAACCAGTGCGGCGCACTAATCATTTAGTAAACGCAAAAGTGACACATGTCCATTTACATTATTCAAACATAAAGATAGAAAAAGTAATTGTAAAAAACAGTAGTTAAGTTATGAAAGTGCACAAAATTTCCAATAACCAGACAATAACAGTAACCTATATTGAATAAAAACGTTAGTTTTCAATTCACTTGTATTCTCATTCTCATACTGCGAGCTGAAACAAATGCATATTTTAACAGTACTGTAATATTTAATTGGCATTCTCGGTGACGTTATGGTCTGACTACTTGCTTACATATTTACATATACACAGAGACACTGGAAAATCGCGAAAATATTTAACATAGTCTCCAACAAGCTGTATTATCTCAATCGTGACACGTGTGAACAGTTTTCTGGCAAAGCTCACATGTTCTGAGTTAAAACTGTACAGTTCTAATTGGGTCTGTTGAAGAGGAACATAGTGCTTCATATTACCTTATAGTCAATGTCTATACAAAACCTCCATTGTTATACATATCATGTTGGAGCCTAGCAAACAATCAACCTTTCCCGCGATATACCAGTGTCTCTACATATACAACACTCGCCGAACATTGGAATGACCCAGTGGGTTTTACCGGGATACTTCTATCCCTCTTTAGCAGTCCACTGCTGATCCATTGTGACCTAACTTCACATCTGTTTTAAGCACGAACAGAACGTGTAACACAATCACTGAAGTGTTTCTTTGCAATAAATACCTTCAGAAACAACCACAGAACATAGTATTTCAGGCACTAAATATCTCACATAAAGCGATAAACTTTATCCTTATTGTAGAATATTATTGTGAGTTGTTGGTCCAGGTAGTCGCAAACGGTCACATTCGCCCCGTTTGACATCAGAAACTGCTGTCTCTCTCCCGTGCGAAACGACTGCATGCGTAGTTCCGTCCATGGGTCCTAACAGATTGTAACGTAAAATAAATGTTGTCACAGCACAGTTGCCAGAAGAACGTGATGCAATGATCAGAATTCCTAATTTTCTTGTTCTGTAGGTAATACCCTACTATGCAGTTGTGACTGACAAGTAATTAAAAGCATTGATTATTAACACATACTACGTAGCGCAAGTATATATGAAGTGTAAGGTTACTATAACGTTTTTTGTTGCTGTTCCCTCCATTACTGTATGCAATCCCGTATTTGACAACTGTCAACTGTAATGTATGAACGCATAACTTGCTAAATTTTACTGTCAACTATGTTGTTTAACGTTGCACAACGACGTGTTAGCGAACGAGTGAAATTTGAAACGTTTAAATCCCAATATTCAAATTGCATAAACGTGAATTATTCTCAACCACCGTATTGCAAGCAATGATACTAACGTTGACAAAATATCATTCTATGATATCATGTTATTTAAAATATCTCCAGCTTCTACCAAAAGTTTAAGGACAACGCTATATTTAGGTAACAAACGGTTTTTGCTGTACACAAAAATTATGGCACGTGTCAACTGGTTATGATAAGCACTTGGTTATTCAGTCGAGCAATTAAGAACCAAAATGTTAGCGCAACTTAGACGTATGACGTCATGCCTGTGTCCAGGGCCGGATTCACCGCTAAGCCCACCATGCACGAACTCAGGACGCAACTTTCCTAGGGATGCACTTTTGACGAGGTGGAAATGTGAAGAATTTTCTGTCACTGTTTTCAAAAGTGCCAGTAGGGTGACAAATAAAAATATTAAAAATAATTTACGTCTATGTTATTATTAACATTTTAGCTCTGACCGAGCGAGGTGGCCCAACTGTAACAGGTTGGGCTCGCATTCGGGAAGAACCGGGTTCGATCCCCGGCTCCGGGCATCTTGGTTTCAGTTTCCCATGGTTTCCCGACATGGCTCCAGGCGTATGTTGGCATGTCGGCCATGGCCGACTCCTCTCCCAGTTACTTCCATTGTACCGAGTTGTATGTCACCGTATATAATGACCTCGCTGTCGATGAGACGTAAAGCCCTCTTACCTTATCACTTAAGTTACCGTTAATAGTAATTCTAAAATAACTGTCTTAGAGAGGTGAGCGTGTTTTACGGCCGCCTGGATGGCGCTCGAACTGCGTGAAGCTTGTTTGGAGTTACGCTTTTCCTCAGAGACCAGTAAACTTGCGTCCACAATGCTTATCTACGAAAAGAAAAAACACTTCACACTATTTGTGAATGTGACTTTCAAGACATCGCGCATATTGGAAGCGTTATTTTAAAGCCCTCAAACTTGGCTAAAATCGACTTTTTCACGTGGTTGTTTCTCAAAATATATTATATAACGGATTTGTTAGAAGTTGAGGTCTACAAGTACACTGGACTTTCCTACAGCGACGTGTTCAATAAAATGATATGGTCACCGCTTGAAGTCCCACAGTTAAAACGTCACAGCGGGAACACTGCGCGCGCGTTTACGACTCTGGCCGTAGAGGCGATATCACAATACATGTGCCGACCGGCGTCGCTCGTAGCGCCTCATCGATTTCTGCCTCACACACACAAACACACCCCTTCACCAGGCGGCAGCCTTAAGGGGTATTGATCCCTACCACCTTGGATTTATCTGCTTCTTCTCGATAACTTCTGTTCCAGTCGATGTATCAACATTTTTGTCACGATAAGCCATAGATACAAACTTAATCGATTTTCTGTAATTGCTGGAACCATAATATATTCATTATTTTGCAACGGGAAACAGCTGAAAAGGGAAAATTGCTTTATTTACGGGAGGGACTACAGAGGCCGCAACATTAACAGAAAAATTGCCATATGGATTCCAAAAAGTGAATGAAACAATAAACTATGCCTTGGCAGCGTGAAAGAAGTAAAACAATGTGTCTATTCCCTGATTTATAAGAAAAACCGTAAAACCGCTCTGACAGGGATCAGTCCCCCTTAAGGCCGTACTCTTTAGTTTATACTGTTTTTGCAATAATACTTAATTTTTTAAGCTTAAACGAGAGCAGATGTTAAATGTCTGTTTGGCAGTTTTGTTTCAAATTGATTTTGCCCCGATAGCTAATATTTTCAAAGCAAGAAATTGCACAGTTTCAACTTAAAAGTCTTATTTTAGAGGGTTTATTTACGTCTGCTGGTTATATGCCGTTAGGATTAGTAACGGAAGGTTTACAAACTATCTAAACCTAAAAAACTACACACACACTCATGACCGTGCTGGGATTCGAACCCAGGACCCTCAACCCCATAGGCACAGACTAAATAGTAATACAGACGCGAAATTAAATGTCGGCTCATTTGATAAAGGTGAACTTCACCGCGTATTGGCTGCTCGGGGCTGCAAATACCAGCCACGTGTATGTTTGGCTCCTGCGTGTTACGGCAGGTTTCCTATTGGACTGGCTGTCCGTTAACAAGGCAATCGCCTTACGCTGAGTGGCTGTCAGGGTATCCACCACGTTGCTGGCCAGCGAAGCCATTTTGCTGGCGTGTGCGACCGAGTTCCCTACCGTATAGTTTACTTCTGTATTCTTAAATATTCTGTGCCGTAGACCGGCATGCTAATGAACACGTAACGGAGGTCGGTCATTGACCAACGAAAAGCCTTCGAAACTGTTCAGTTGATTACAGCTAGAGACGATGACTCATCGCGGGAAAATTTGACCGTTGGTTGGATTTCAACGCACGCGCAATATAGGCTTTCGCTTGTACGTGGAAGTGTTACCCTATTTGACTGAGCCGATAAGAATCACAATATTTTATGCCTGTTATTGGTAAGCAGACAGTTACGTTGTGGCAGGCCTACATCCCCGAATCAAATATGATGCAATAAACTACAGCGTTTTCAAGGTTACGTTGGTACAAAACATTTTCGCGATATACAATCATTAGGGCCACGATTTTGTCGCGAAAAGATTTTTGCCCCACTTTGTTTCAGTGACTCACGTGCACATCGGCAGTTCTGTTTCAAGGTTATTGGCAGCGTGTCTATCTTCACACACGTTTCTCATTTTACTGCACCAATCAGAATAAGATTATTGTGAGTCTGTACGTCTATAATTTGCCAAGGCCAGTGAGAGTAATATCATTCAATCACAGACGATGTAGCAGAGCTGCAGGTGTGCACATGACGCATCGAAACAAAATGTTGCAAGAATCTTTTCGCCATAAAATCGCGGCTCTAACAATCATTCCTTAGCCTACAATAACTTTACTGGTATAATACGTAAAGAAAAAAAAATCACTGCTGGTTCAAAAGTTACCGAGGTGAAAAAAAAAAAATAAGTATATTAACTAGCAAACAAATATGATAGCTTACCTTCGTTTGACTTGACACTTTCAACATGCCTCATTTTACGTCATCTCTCAGGGAACAGCGAGCGCCCATCACTGACTTCCTAGTTTGAAAGTCTGCCTCTCGGTGATGCCATACAGTCGCTCAGTAATAAACTGTATCGTTTTAATTAATCTGAATTGTCTGCTGACGTGCCTTCTAAATCCGTGCTCAGGACGCAAGCCGCATCAGTGCTCGCAGCACGTACGCCTCAAGACTTCCCAGCTGAAACTCCGCCGGGCCCGTCTTCATCCGATTACGCGCAGCACGATTCCAATCTGCTTCCTCGGCCGCGTCATTTGTGATCTTGTTAAATCGCGTTCCTTATCGCCGGCTCCCAAGTTCGTTAGGTCCGTGCCGGTTTCAACTCTCAAATCTTTAGATTAATACGACCTCTTTTTTTCTCTTCTCTTCGTACAGGTATTCCCACGCACCATAGCCGGTTAAGAGCCAGTCTCCCTCCAACGTGTGTTGATTTATTGATTTGCCTTGCCTATTTTTGTTTCATGGCCAAGAATTAAAAACGTTCCACAATAAAGACATAGCTATTGGAGCATGTCTAGAGACCGGAAAAAATTCGTGGGTTCGCTAACCTGTAGGCTAGCATACAACAGCTGCTCACTGGCTGCTCGACGACATAGTGAAATGGGCCCATAATTAGTTACATTGTTATTATTGGCTCAGCAACTTCAATGTGGTGACAAATAAGTAGGGCCACGATTTTGTCGCGAAAAGATTTTTGCCCCACTTTGTTTCAGTGCCGTACGTGCACATCGGTGGCTCTGCTTCATGGTTATTGGCAGCGCGTCTTTGTTCAGACACGTTTCTCATTTGACTTCACCAATAAGAATAAGATTATTGAGACGCCTTACGTCTGTAATTTGCCAAGGCAAATGAGAGTAAAATTATTCAATTACGGGCGATGTGGCAGACCTGTAGACGTGCACATGACGCATCGAAACCAAATGTTGCAAAAATCTTTTCACCATAAAATCATGGCTCTACAAATAAGTCAACGGCCAATTCTTAAGGACCCTGTTTTATCGCGTAAATAATTTTACCCCAGTTTGTTTCAGTGCCTTACGTGCACATCTGCAATTCTGCTTCATGGTTATTGGCAGCGTGTCTGTGTGAAGAGCCGTATCTCATTTGACTGAGCCAATTACAAAAACTTTCCTGCAACAACACACGTCTGTGATTTGCCGGTAGAAGGCCAAGGCTCGCGACATTTAAAACATCCCATCACTGACCACGAAGGTTACTGAAGTTACTGGAATTCTAGCATGTGCCTGACAGAAAACGCGAATTTTTAAGGTCTCTAAGCATATATCTTAGTAGACGCATAGAAAGATAACTAGGAACACGTAAAAACTTCTTTAAGTTAAATAAAATTGTTTACTTTTACAAAAAAAAGGTCATAATTATGTGTTTCACGATAAGAGAAGGGGTCCGCCTACCTGCCATGAAAGTTGTGATGTAGAGGTTCAGGAGAATCGTTTTTTCACAGAAAATATTAGTCGTGAGATTGTGTGTTTGACATATAAAATATATTAAGGTACATCACACTAAGGGTAAATGGTTTCAGTTCTGTCAGTTTTTTAAGTAATTAGAAAATAGGGCCTTAACATTCCAAATTAGTGCCTTTTCCGGCTTGTATAATGCCGTTATTTTGTGTTATTTTTACTTAAAACCATTTAAGCTTAGTAGATCTATCCTTTAGCTTTCGATCCCGTGACTGTTTGTACCTTGTCACAACTGAACATTTTGAGGAAATCTTGTTCTTGTAATATGTGTCCTGCGCAAATATGCAGCCAGTGTTGTGGACAATTGAAGGATAGCCAGTACATATTTCATTATCATTGGTATGCGGTGGCGCGTTCACAGGAGTGTACAGTGCTCGGTATCTTGTGCCATCCCTGGCAACAACCCTCGAGCAGCCACTGACTAAAAGAACACACATTTGAAACTATGCTTCTGTTATTTTGAAATTGCAACATGGGCCTACTTCTTTTAAGCATGATTTTGGGACCCCTCAAAATGGCTAAAATAGCATTTTTTGTGCTCCTGTAACTAAAAAAAAAAACACCTGGATTTTTAAAACACTACAGTAGAAGCATGAGTTGGACTTACTACAAACTATCCACAAATAAAATTTCTTGGTCACCCCTGAAAGGCCCAAAGAAAAGAAGAATAAAACGAAAACACAACACGCCAGTGCGAATAGAAGCGAAGAGGTTACCATCCAGTGTGGCAAACTGAACCTTATCGCTCGTCTGTCACCGCGCTTCAAACGCGGAAAATTACGTCCTGTTTCGTAAATGTTCGTGAATCATCGTGGAACGTCATCTAGAATGGACACCATTATATCCAGTCTGACCCTCTGACACGACACTGTGTACACTCAATACAATATTCTCAAGAACCTTTTGGCACTGAACTCCATATCTTATGAGGTAGGTTATTCATAACACTGTCAATCACATCATCGACACATGACGAGAACCTCATCCGTTCTACCAATATTTTAAAGAGCGAGACCGCGGTATGTAGGGTACTTGTCGAAGTATAATAAAATTAAATTGAATTAACCACCTTCCTTCTTTTCCAGTGCCATTTTTATTTTTAATGCATGTAACCGGTACTATGCCGGTTTTTCCCTCTCTCTTCTTAGAGTATGGCTTAGCTATAGGTACACTTAGGGAGGTAGCCATGCCCCAATTGCGGCCATGTCTGCCCAATCCCTCTCTGCCGCGATGCATGCCTCCTCTGCGTGAAACTTCCCCCTAGTAGGCGTATGGGGCTTAGCCCTGAGACGTACTTATAGTTCCGCTCCTTCAGCATAACACAGTAGATTAGGGTAGGTTAGGAAAAAAAATTGAATTAACCTTGTAATAAATAGGCTATGACAATGGCAGGAAGTTACTGCCCTCGACAGACGGGTCCATCTTTCGGAAGCTGCCTCCTGACTTGCCCAACTGAACCAAAGCCTAAGGGCAAGCGGTGGGGATTTTAGCGCCAAACAGGACCAACGCTAGGAAGTGGTTTAGGGACGAGACAAGGACAGTGTTGAGATGCGAAGAACTACTGACCTGGTGCTACCACCGGGCGTCAGTACAGTCGTCAGGAAGCAGACAGACATTTTCATAAGACTTGGGAACGACGGTCCAGGCTGCTAACCACCGGACGTCTTCAGTCTTAGCGTCGTGACGCTTACGAATTTCGGGATTCAAACCAGTTATTTAGACGTGTTGCAAAAAGCGTCATAAGTCAGGGCGGCAGACCGCTGACGATGTCATAATAATCTTCGAGGTAACTTATCTACATATTAATGAGACTAACGGGTGTGTAATCAACAAGTGCATAATTATGGTCGGGCCAACAAAATTTGCATAATTTATGTTCTGTCAGGAGAGGACAGTAAGCGCTTGCTACTCGGTTTAAACTAACTAAACTTTCTGACTCTTTTATTTCTCCACTCACTTCCACAAAAAAAAAAATTAAGAACAGTAGAATGCCGCATATTATTATTGTTGTTATTATTATTGAAGCTTATTACTATATGTGGTAAAATCTTAACTTTATATAGAATGTCATTATTTTACTTTATATTCTTTACTAAAACATTTAACACTCATTAAAACCATGTTTTCTCACGGGTAACCTTTGTTGTGGTGTCATCATGGAACCCCTTACTTCTCCATCATTTACATTTAGTAATAATTCAAAGATCTCACTACACACGGGCGTGTCGGGCTATTATTGATTGAAATATGTCGGCGACAGTCACGTCCTTGGACCAGTGGACAGAGTGTTCGCTCGAGTCGGGGAGGGGAGATTTTCCCGCGTCGTTGCCTTCCAACAGTAGGTCTTCGCCGACGCCGCCAGAGTGTCTCGGGAGAGAGGCGGACGATTTTAGAGATGTCGCTCGCGTCTTCTCTTCCTCCCAGGGACCTTCCTCGCACGCACAAAACCGCCACCCTTGCCCCCTTCCCCCATTCATCCAATCCCTGAACACCCATGCGGCTGGTAAGCTAATCGCGCACCGTCCGTCGATTCCCCCTCGCTCGTCGTCGTGGACCCAGCACTCCCGGGGGACAGCTCCGTACCCGTCGCCTTTCACTCGGCAAAGACGGCGAATGGACGCGGTCGCTCTGTATGCGGGCGGCGTCCGAAAACCTGCCCCCATCTCCCTCGTTCAACCTGCCCGGGGTCGCTGTGACGTCACTCGTGCGGAAGACCTGGCGCCAAGCTGGCTGCTGTGCTTCAGATTCGGACCTGTTGTATAAGCGGTTCACGATAAAGTCAGCACTTTCGAAGACCACCTTTTCCAAGATAATAACAACAAATTGTTTCTTGTCCTCTCAGACTTTAGCTTCTGATTACGTTCCAATTAACGTACGCATTATATTTTTCTTATTTGGAGGTTTTACGGGCCTTCGAACAGCACAAGTTCTTTATAGAGGAACAAGGGTAGGCGGTTAGGAGTCGCCCTGGGTTTTTTTAAGGAATCACACCAGCATTCGCCTGAAGTGATTTCGGAAGACTAAGGCTTATTTATTTATATTACGAAATTGCCGGAGTCCGTGGGCTTTTGATAGAGGCACAAGTATTTGGAGAATTTGTCAGTAATGTAAAATCCACTGTCCATTTTGTGATTGAACAACGGCTGTTTTGACACACATTTGACTATTACAAGCCAATAATAAATAAGTAGAGAGCGGAAAATTTCGGGGGTTCATTGGCATTAGGCTACCCTCCAAAGAATGTGTGTTCTCAAGCAGACATAGCCTGCTCATTGGTTGCTGGCATGTCAATGCCTCATGATTGGATCTGCATTTTGTTGATTTTTTAATTTTGACTAAGAACCCTTCAGAAGGAGTCAAAGAAGTCAAGTTCCAACTGTAAAAGAATCACGAACTTACTGTTGTTTGGAATCTAGCTTAAGCCTGAATCAAATCTCAAATATTTCAGGTCCCTAGATGTAAGGAAACAGTTCATGGTGACATGACGTGCTACACGCTTGCATGGATAAAATCCAATGGATAGGGGCCGGAAAATTTCGAGGATTCAATGACCTTCATGTTAGAATGCACTGTCCTATGCATAATCATCGCCCGACTATTTGTCCGCTAGCTGATACTCAGTGGAACAACAGACAATGACCGAATAGACAGGACTTGAGTATGCATAGTATAATGGATTCTGGCATGCGGGTCATTGAATCCGCGATATTTTCCGGCCTCTACCAATGGATAATCTACAGAGTCCCGGGAATTCCCCGTGTTTAGTGACCAGCCAACTAGACTCCACAGTCCTGTATACACTATGTCCTTCAGTTACTTGTATATTGTCTGCTGCTCCAATGAGTTGCTAGTTGTACACGTGACAAGGTAGCGCGGGAATCGGTGAGTATTTCCTTTCAGGTTTGCTATTGCTTCACAGTCTTCAAGTAAGCGTTTCAGGAACAGTGACACAATCGCGAAAGTAATTAATATGTTCAGGAGTTATAACCTAACTTCTTCTCAAATTAATGCGTGGAATTTCCGGGTATTTAATAACCTGCTGTGACCAGCGCGCGTATAGGAGTGATAAGTCTAGGTTCTTTGGTCTAGGCTGCTGCCAGAGAATCAGCCAAAAACTAGTGTCTCTAGCTATTAACAGTAAAGTAAGTACTTTTGAATTTCTTGTTTTTATTATATTATTCTGGTCTTCTTGTTATTATAATCGTTATGTGAAAAGTACTTTCCATATAGTAAAATGTTTATCACAATGATACGAATCGCATTTCGAAAAGTTTAGCGATACTACAACTAGGGTCCTGAAAAATTCGCATTTTCTTTTAGGCACAAGCTAGAATTTTAGCAACTGTAAGTTCGTGTCACCTTCGCAATTGACCCATTGACTTATTTGACACCTCGTATAAGTCGTTGAGCCAATAACAAAAATGTAACTAAATGCAGGCCCATCTCACTGTGTCAGCGAGCAGCTAATGAAGAGCTGCTGTGTACTTGAGCGCACATATATTCTTGGAGACTAGCCTACAGGGAAGTGAATCCACGAATTTTTCCGGTATCTAACTATAACTTTTTAAACTTTAATATTTTAACAATTTCACTAATAGCTAAAACCTAGTTAAATGGAATTAAAACACGTGTTTTAATAACTTTTTAGCAAACTAATGTTTGTTGCAATGGGAGTTTACAGTTTGAATTTCTTGGTTTGTGGACATACGCCATTGCTCATGTTTTGCTGGTCAAAACCTGTGTTGGATGACAAATAACGAAAAAAAAGAACGCACACATATGTATATATTTTGTGTGCTTTATATATATAAAGCACACAAAAATCGAAAAAGCTTTTTTTTTTTGTTGGTTTTAACTTGTGTTGTGTTGTCTATTGTCTTATGTTCGTTGTCCACTGTACACTGTTTTTTGTCTATTTCCATATTTTTTCATATTGGGAATATGGTTCTATATTTGTGTCTGTCTTCTGTGTCTGGGTGTTGTCACGATATTCGACTGGATTCTATTTCTAGAATTCTTTGTGTACAGTAACAATTATTTAGAAAAAAACCTGACAGAATTCCTCTGGGATTGCTTTTTTCGTTATTTGTCATCCAACACAGGTTTTTATCAGCAAAACATGAGCAATGGCGTGTGTCCACAAATCAATAAATTCTAACTAATATTTATAGTATTTCAAAACATTTTATTATTGTGGATGTATCTGAGGAATTGGAAGAAACTAATAGTAATTTCTAAAACATATTTTCCTACGCTGTACTGAAGCACAAAGGATAATAAGTTACTGACCAAAAGAGATTTACAACGTTATCATGGATTCGATTAGAAGAATTCGATTTTTTTTTTGCAGCACAAATATCATAAATTGCCTTGCTCCGTAGACTATGTTAGAGTGAATCAATTAAAGCCTAAAGTACCATAGTTTTGCTCGCATAATATTTTAAAAATGGAAAGGAAAACTGCTGGGAGGCGTGGCATTTCAATCATCGTAAAACATGCTTGCTATATAAGAAAAAAATATTCGACGAGGGTTGCATAGTAAAAGGAGTCAATCACTGGTTAACTAACTAGTTGTGTTCGCCCTAGTCATAACTTTCTTCCAAGAGTAGGTTGGTGTCGGTAGCTGGGAAAAACGTGACCTGATTAGTCGACGGATTCGTTATATTAAAGAGCTGATCGGATCGTTAATTTAGGCGTAAGAGCCCCTGGTATTCAGCCGGCAGGTGTGGGACGTTTGTGACTGACCTGAAACCGGGCAAGATGTTTCTGGCGAGTTTTATTAGCTTTGTAAGCAGAGCAACACTAACAATAACAGGTCGAATGCATCCGTATATCACGTCATTACCAGCCAATCAAATACCTCAAAAAGTGGCATCCGTCGGTCAAAAGATTACCTCGCTCAAATGTTTAAGAAGCGAACAGATGAAAGAAAATACAATTTTATAAGCCATTAACTTTTATACACTTTTGTTTAGCAGAAGAAATAGTTTATCCTGGGTAAACTATAAGCCTGTTTTCGTTTGTGTTTTGTTTTGCTAAAGTATTATTTTCAAACGTCTGTTCGCGTAGCTGTTGTTTGTGAAGACGTTAAATTACTTTTGTACTGTAAACAGGGCTGCAAGTTTAAGCTGTTTTTTTTTTGTTGAAAAATTAACAATTTTTACTATAGGTCTACTAGTTGGAGACAATGAGACGACGCTTTGATGTTATGCTGTTTAAAATCTGCAAATTATAATACGGGTGTGGATGAACTGTCGAAATACTTACGGATGCAACGATGCATTTAAAATGCGGGTAATTAAATCGTCTTTTAATTCTCAGATATTAAGTGCGATTGACCCCAGTCATCTTAAATTTGTGAACTTCGTACAAACACCAGCAGTAAACATTTATTTTTAAATTTTGTGGGCCGATAGCGAATAAAGTACAGCTTATAAACTTGGGTATTCTGTTGTTATTTTTACTTCTGTACAGTAACCCACGTTTAATAATCATTTATTTCTTCAGTCGTTACGTGTTTGTTCATAGTTATGACTGCGGTCGTTATTTTTTTCTAGTAATTTGTACATGACATTTTAGAAAACATTTCTAAATAGAAGTTGTGTCAAAAAATTTAATAATCCATAATTCCTTCTCATACTTCTGCAAGTGAAGATAAAGTTAGTATATTGTCAAAAGGGCCAGTATAATTTTGTATATGTGTGTTATTGGTCCTTCGGAATATTGCACAAAAGGCCGATATCCTATTTTTTAAAAATGTGATATTGGCCTGTTTGGAAATATACTCAGAAATTTGGAAATCAATACTGTTACTACCAAAACTTTACGTTTTTTAATTGACGAATTCTGAAATTGATTTTTCTTGTTTTAGTACAAATTTCGAGTCCAATTTTTAGCAGTTTCACAATATAACATCATTTACACTTGAGTGATGATTAAATTGCCCAATGCTTTATTTATTTATTTTATTGCTTGTTTTTGCATTTGTAAAGAACGACACTAACACAATGTTGTAAAAATAATAGGCACGGCTTCAAAACTGCCCAACCATGATATCATAAAAGCAAGCATTTTCAGAACAAATAAGTGAATTTCGCGAAAAGATGTTTGCATCACATTGTTTCAATGTCTCACGCGCACGCTCTGCTTCGTGGTTATTGGCAGCGTGTTTTGTTTAAACTACAACGCACGTTTCTGTGTTTTCGTTTTACGAATACGCTCAGCGTTTTTCCAGGTATGGTAGTCTGAATAAGCCACTTTTAGCAATTCTTAGAGGATCGGAAATCACGTTTCTAATGATCGTGAATAATTTTTTAACCTACAGAAATTGGTGGAAGCGTGTTTTCTTTTCGTAAATTTACAAATTAAATGCAGCCCAAGCCGCCGAATGGCGTGGAAATCTTTGGCCGTTACAAGTTTATTTGAAAACTCCTCAACGTACGTAAGTAACGGCTGCTTAGGAACAACATTCAAAGACCGTTACAAACGTGTGTATACTCGTTTCAGCTTCTCCATTTATATGTTAAGGCATCGCTCTTTAGTTTCGCAGGAGTTTCGTAATTTTTTTTAACGCAAGTTAATA
>PNEQ01042077.1:32783-62532 GCA_003012365.1 Medauroidea extradentata
AAAAAAAAAAAAAAAAAAAAAAAAACGATCTGGCAAAAGTGTGTATCGTGTGACTGGACACAGTCTCGAATTTTTTCAAAGCATTTAGTTAAAAAATATTCTAGTTATTTGCAATTGTTTGAAATAAATGATAGACCATGGCCTTAAGTTTATTTCCACGCTGCCTAAAATGGCGAATATGGGTGTTTTTGCTATCCTTTTTAAGTATAAATATCTTGGCGCATAATACTTTGAAAGTTATAAGTGTGAACGACACGCCTTTATCTGAAATGTTACGTCGTAAAATGATACGGCCACACAACTGCATGTCTCATAGAGGCAAGATATCGGCAAGAAGACTGCAAGCCAATTCAGTGACTTGCGCCTAGAGACTAGGCCACAGTCTATGAAGATGAGGTCTTGACACTGAGGAATAAAATGTAACTCCAGTTTTGTTTCAGCGCTAGTAGTCTTTCAGTCGAAGATTTGTCTTGTTTTGTACTTGGGCTTAACAAGATTTCACAGCTTAAAATGTGTTGTTGTTATCGGAATTGTCTGCATTACAGAAGAAAAACACTGAAAATCCAATTTAGTATTGGAACACATTTTCAACCATAACATTAAGTTTTTCAATCTTTTACATGTAGACACACATAGCAACTAAAATTTTGTAGGACAGGAAAGAATAAATTTTGTTCGAATGTGTTTACTAAAACAATAGTACGTAATATTATTTTCCAGACGACTAATGTAAACAGTTCCACACTCACTCCAATGCATTTATGCATATTAAACATAGATATACAATACCAACTAACCATATTAACATAATTTTATGTAAATAATTGTAAAAATTGAATACCGCCAGATGTAAACAAGGCAAATCTTTCACAAAATGAATACTAGCGCTCGGCGACAAAAAGGGAGTCACTTTCTCTTGCTGGAGAGAATAAGCAGTGTCAAGACATCTTCCTCTTAGACCATGGGCTAGGGTGAGACGCGATGCGCGGGATGTGTCGTCCTTAAAGCTCCCGCACTTCTAGACCCAGGCAGCCACATGAGGTAGTTTTGCTCACTGCAAAGCATTTCAAACGTAGGTTTTAAGGCTTCCTATCACAACAGCAGCGAGTACTTGCCTTCTTTGCTGGTGTAAACGCAGGCAGTGTGACCAAAGAATATATGAGTTAAGAATGGAGGGGATGGGATAGCAGCGGTAGGGGAAGGAAACGGTCTTTGAGAAACCCACCGGCCAGCGGAAATGTCCCCAACACTTTAAACTTCTATCATACTTTTCCAGTGAAAATTGTTGTAAACCCAGTTTCCAAAGAAACAATTTGTGGAAATACAAAGGCTGTAATTGTTAAAATATAAATTCGACGCATTTGGTTGTAACATTAAAATGTTTAGCATTGTATTGGCACTTACATTGGGAGGAAATAAGAAATTTCAGTTATTCGTTTCATACTAATTATTAAAATGCGTATTGGTCTGTCTAAATCATACGATAGCTGCAAACAATTTTACGTACAATAATTACTGGAAAATAAATAATGATTGAACGGACCAGAATTTAAGCCTTTGTGCGTGCACGCGTTAACCACAAATTTTATCCCAAGACCAACTTTACTTACAAACAGTTTTTTTTTTTTTCGTATTTATATATTCACTTCACAGTACATTTATTTTCCTTCCTTAATTTTACAGCACTTGTTTTGTAAGTTGGCAACACTAACTTGATTGCAGCAGAATGCATACCAAATATTGTGACTTTATAACACTTATAATTTCACAGGCCCGTAATTTTGATTGACTACGACATTTTCGTTAGTTTTCTTTCAGAAAAAATCACTGCCATTTTACTAATAAGTTTTCGCCTTGTTTGGGATGCTTTATGCTAACTCTAAAGCTGAAATATCCTAACAAAACTGTTCGAAGAAATTATATATATATATATATATATATATATATATATATATATATATATATATCGCAGCTATTTATCTCCTTGCAGTAGATTAGTTAATGGTTTCTGTCAGCATTAGACGCACATTACTTAAGCAGAAATGTTCACATTCGGTTTTTCACTAAACGGTAAAATGATAAAAAAAAATTTCTCAGCATTTTCTAAATGCATGTTAAACCTGCGCTCCTATACCTAATATTATATTTTAAAAAAAAATTTTAATATCGGCTATAACTCTCCAAAAATCTCTTCGAATAGTTCAGTAATTGAACAATAGAGATTATGGAGTTCTATGGCGGCAACAGAGATGAGAGAAACATACAGTTGGATCATAAGGTATGTTCTATGGCCTTGATACGGAAGGGGGAGCAGCCCATCCACCAAATTGGTAACTGAAAAATGTTGTTTATTACCATAACAACAAATATAATGCGACTGTAGGTTGGCCAGCCATAACCTCGTTTCTCAGTGTATCTACTGCACGGCCGTAGAAGAACAGGTCTGGACACTCGCCTGGAAACTTGACCCCCTTGTTGTTTGTCTGCAGTTCACCAAGTTACCGATAATGCTATACATTTTTGGCGCTGTAATCCGGGCGGTCGGGCCAAAACTCCGCCCAATTACCTCCCACAAAGATAAACAATTTATCAAAACGTTTTTTTTTATCAATTTATGAAATACTACCTTCACTCACAATTTTAAAATATGGCTCCAGTAATCTTTATTTACTTTATAATGTTAACAATGGACAAATGTGGGCGGAGTCTGAGTCCGACCACCCGGATTACTGCGCCAAAAAGTACAACATTCTCGGTAACTTGACGAACTGCAGCCAAACAAAGGGGACAAGCAAAATACATTGGTAGATAGGCGAGTGTCCAGACCTGTTATTCTACGACCGTGGTTTACAGGAACAGCTGATTGCACTCCGCCATATTGCAACCTGAATAAACAAAGTCGACTTGGCCTCAGTATAGGCTGCTAATTCTCCATCTGTACTCTTCTCTCATCTCTGGGGGGAAATGTAGGAAAGGTTGGCAGGCTTGAGCAACGATAGATGCCCGAGAGGCAATAACACACAATTTTTATTACAATTCAGTTGGTATGAGTAAGGTTAATCCTACTACAGGTTGAAAAGGAAATGTATTTTCTTATGGGAGAGTTTGGCATAGGGAAATTTTCTGCCGCTAGTTTCGCTGCTATTGCAACGGGACCAGATAAATTCGAAACCGTAGTAAAATTCAATTTAAATAAGCTCGGGCATGACAGAAGTCATTCAAGTAAATTTTAAAATGAAAAGGAACTAATTTCACGTTTTAAATTATCAACTTAATGTAACTTTATATTCAGGAAAGCTCCGTGATCGGCAGTTTGCTCGCGTTAGCGATCCCAGCGCTCAAGCGGCAGAAATTTTCCCTGTGCAAAACTTTTAACTTTGATATTTCTAACCTGTAGTAGAATTAACGTTCGTATGAGTTTCTGAGTTCTTCTTCCATCACTATGACCAGTACACAGTATGCCACGTGACCAGCGCAGAACGACTAATAGAATCTTCCTTCCGTGCGAGTGGAGGGGCCCTGCATAGAAAAATATGACATTCTATTTCCTGATTTAATTCGAGTTCCACCTTGCATGAGTTTTTCATGTATTAATGGCCCAGTTCAAAAAGGAAACAACTCAAAACATAGTATTTTTGAGTTTCGCTCACCAACACATTGACAGACAGGCACTCTACCCCATTGAAAAGAAAAGCAACATTTAAATTCACTTCTTTTAATAACGTGGCACTTTATTCCGATTGCCAGTAAAGTTCTAGAAATTGTATTTTTTTTTTTAATTTATAGTGTAATGATTTCAGCAAAGGCAGACTATAAACATTTTAAGCACCTTAAACAGTTACCTCTGTACTTTTGCTGCAAACTAACACCAACCAAATATGTCGACAGATTTTTCGGCGAAACGGAAATCTTTGTATATACATTTTTTCTGAAAACTAGATATGTTTAGTTGTTTTCCTTTTGAACTCGGCCACCAGTATCTTGCGTTGTGTAAAAAGCGTGTTTCCGAAGGAGGTAATAAGAGACGACCCTGCCTGTGATTCGTACACGCGTCAATAAAGTAGGAGGCGATTGTGTCTGACTACTCCTCCAATGCGGCTCCTTCGCCTTGTTTTGCGAAGAGCCAAAATTTCGCCGTGAATCGGGCTCGACTACACGACTTGAATCAGCAGCCAAAGAAGCATCCTTGCCGCGATGGAAGAGGACTGGACGAATGAGGACTGGCGGCCACAAGAGTGCGTTCCCCTGTCGGCCTTCGAGCTCACCGTCTCCGGATTGACGTCGCTGCTGCTCCCACACACGTTTGCTTTCAAGCGAGTCTAATATTAATGCCCTGGATATAGCATTCCGCGTGTGGAGGGTTGTCGCAGAGTGTTTGCTCTCGCTGTGTTTACTCACCTTAACAGTTATGTGGCCCGACAAAATAATAGCAGGTTTTGGATCCCGTCCAAGGGCGTATACAAGGGGGAGAGTTTCCGGGTTCACCCCCCCCCCCTAAATATGAAGGACAAAAAAAATCAAACCACGAAATTTAAAATTTATCTACAAATTTCGTACGTATGTATCACATTTTCTCTAGATTAATACTAGTAAACAAGTAAATATGTTAGGGAGCATTTCGAGCAACCATGAGTAATACATAGGGCCACGATTTTGTCGCGAAAAGATTTTTGCCCCACTTTGTTTCAGTGTCTCACGTGCACATCGGCAGTTCTGCTTCAAGGTTATTGGCAGCGTGTCTTTGTTCAGACACGTTTCTCATTTGACTGCACCAATCAGAATAAGATTATTCTGAGTCTGTACGGCTATAATTTGCCAAGGCAAGTGGGAGTGAAATCATCCAATCACAGACGATGTAGCAGAGGTGCAGGTGTGCACATGACGCATCGAAACCAAATGTTGCAAAATTCTTTTCGCCATAAAATCATGGCTCTAGTAATACAGTATTCTTCACTCAAACATTTGTCATCTTTAAAAAAATTAATATTACTACCACTGGCATATTCAATTTTTCGATAACAAAACTGCTTAAATAGCGCCATATTGTACATTGGAACCCAAATTTTCCTTTATAAAATTGCCTATTTGAAACCCCCCATCCTCCCCCAACACAAATCCTGGCTACGCCACAGGTCCCGTCCACGCTGTTGTTGAACTGCGCTGTAATGGGTTAGAAATACACGTTTTACGAAACTACTATACGTATTCACATTGTACTGTACATACGCCTACAAGGATTAGTGCATGTTACATACTTCTTTTTTTTTAAGTTCTATCACATTGTACATTTAATTTTTCAACACATTTTCAGTTTATAATATGTATTATACATTCTTACTAAATAATTTTTCTCAATTTAATCTAACTAAAACATTTGATTACGGAAGTACAAAATGGAAATTATTAAAGTAAATGTGATTCCCATTTCGATAATTACTACTAGTAAAGTCTAGAAGTATATGGGATAACATTCTAAATTATATTCACACAAAGACTGTCGAATAACTTCAAAAAATTATTTTGTACTAAAAATTAAATATTTCTATACAAATCATCGTTTCACTCGAATGCTGATTGGCCAAACTAACAATATAAATACTTTTGCGTGAACTTCTAAAATCCTCACAAACTACTCATTAACGAAATTTGCAACAACCAATTTTGTTGTCAGGACACGAAACTTTAAGCGGATAACCACAACAGCCACTGTAAAACGTTCCCATATGCAGTTTAACAATTTCTCGGTTTTCTATTCACCAATGCTCTTAAGTGTGTTCAAGTGAGGGAAAATCATAATTCTATATTTATATGAAATACTCTTAGTTTTGTTGACGTTACGTGGAGTATAATTTCCTCTTACAAAAATTTTAGTAGCTCAGCCTGTTTCCCACAATTGGCATTTCAAAGTCAAAATTTGCATGTTGTTAGGCTACTTCTTACAACCCCCCCCCCCCCAAATATCAATGAACATAACTGTCGTGTTTTAATACTTTTCTGAAATTTAGAATTGTTTTATTTTTAGTAATTTTTTCAAACAAAAAAACTAATTAATGATCAAATAATAAAATGAGTAATTTTCCAAATATATGATTTATACCATGGCCGTCTTTACTAAAAGGCTGAACTCTTTAATGTGGAAACACTGCATTGAGGAGAGGGGATAGAACTGGTTCTCCATTGGTTGCCCTAGCCTGTGTAAACATGCACATCCCACTAAAGCTGCACCTAGACACGATACACACCGGCTAGGGCAGCAAAGCAGCGATACAGCATTGCTAAATTAAATAATACGGCCTTATACTTAAGACGGTCATGCTTATATGGAGTCACTTGATGTACTCTAACAACGTATTTGAGCCAAAAAAAATCATATGCCTCTTCCCCTCACGTCCTACGGGAACTGCTGACCAGTCAAAGAAAGGGGTTCCATGTTTTCGTAACGGTCTAACGTAAATGCTACTGCTAGGTACCTGCGTAAGGCGACAGGGATTTGGAAATTCCTGCAGATCTTTAACATACTCTTGTATACAGGTCACACTGGATGTATTTCGTTTCTTGGACATACTCAATTGCGCTGCCGATGTCAGTAAAACTAAACTAAAGAGAATAGGAATACATAAATAAGCACATCATGCTTAAGTAAACAGGACACAGACAATGTAAAATTCCATAAATGTAATCTGGCCAAATAAATTGAGGACAGCCAAATAAGAAAAGAAAAAACCCAGACACCACCACAGCAGAAGAACAGAGAATTTAGACAAACAGACAAAATATATTAAACAATAATACGGCCCAATGATAAGACGTAACAAAACACAGTAGCCTTCCAGACAAGAACATAAAAATGGGATGTGTTCCCGTCTTCAGGTAAAGACACACAGGATCCGAGAACACGGTTACGACTGTTCTTCACTTTAGTTTTCTTTGACACAGACATCTGATATCACAATGGAGTATGCCGAAAAAAAACTACATCTCTCATTTCACAACTATTTCAAAGATCTTACAGATTACAGTTTTCAAAGAAGCCACATGTCTTTGGGGAGGACACGCCCGGATTTGGGGACTTCAGGGCCGGGGGGGGGGGGTATGTCCAAGCCTACGCGGGGACACCGACCGTACCGTCGTCGTCGAAGGTCGCTAATTGATACCACTGCCACGCCATTAATCAAGCCATCACGCCGCCGCGCTAATCGAGTTCTTCCACGGGCGCGCTCTCAATTTATCACCCGCCGCGCCGCCTAACAAGCCCGCGGACTCCTTGGACCGCTCATTAGGGAAGTGTTGTAAGGAGGAGGGGTGTGATTGTTACGAGCCGCCTCTGGTAACTTACGAGAACTTCGTCCCTCCAGACGCATCCGACAGCGCGATCACGGCTGTAATGAAAGACGAGGCCACATGCTTCCAGACGTACTGTCCGCGCCCCAGCTGTGAGAACATGAATCGTGATCAGCGTGCTATATAGCAAGATTCGTTTTTAGATAATATCGGTACGCACATAGCTATCCCTAGTGCGACAACCCTACCACGTCGCTTTGTTTTGACGTTGGAAAAGGTGGCGCACACAAGTTCAATTGGTCTTTAATCTAGAAACACTTCCGCCCCTCTATGTTTACTATAAAGCTCGTTGGTTGTGAGGGAAGAAGTCATTGATATTAGTTAGCACTTTTAACAGGGGTGGCGTGCCTATAGAAATGTATGGGAGATAGTAGAACCTCGATTTTATGAGGCTTCATGGTGCCCAATTATGACCTCGTAAAATAGCTGTCTCGTAAAAGCAAGAACTCGTTAAATGACGGTCAGGCCTCACAGTGACCGATAATGACTTCGTAAAATCGAGGATTCGTAAAATCGGGGTTCTTCGTTCATGAATCCGCCTTTTTGAGTGTCAAACCTAGGCGAACCCCTATTCGTTAGTATATTCAGTGATTTAAGTTCTTTATCAAGCCCCCGGTCCTAGCAGATAAGTAGTTATAGGTGATTCGGAATAAAGTGAGCACTCAAACAAGCCCTGCAAAAATTCTATTTTTAGCCAATTCGTATCATTCAGCGCGTAACGACTAACGACCTGACATATCTAACCTCTCTGGACATGTCACTGAATGTTTGCGCGTATAAGACAAATTGTGCAGTTAGTATGAATCGATAAAGTTTAATAAAAAATATTTTATTTATTATATAAAATACAATTTTGTCGATTTCGGTTGGTTTTGTTTCTGTATTTTTCTATTTAAAAGGGAAAACACACCGGACTACATTGCGTTATTTCGCTGCCAACCGTACAAATAGTAAGGCAACTGTATTTAATGTTGAATTTTATGCAGTAAGCGCTAGTGATATTTTTCAAAGGTTAATATTTCAGTGCTCACATTATTCCGAATGACCTACAATCAACGTCATTAGTTACAAAACATATATACATTAACATCTGAGATGTTTATATGATTTAGAGGTAGATAAAAACAAACTTTATTGACCTCTAAAGGGCACAGTGCAATTATGTGACACCCAGAAAAGTATCTTCAAGTACATCGCAACAAGCCATCTCCTGACTTCTCTTTCCCTCCACCTCTTTTGTTAATAATATTAGTTTTGTTTAATAAAGGAAGGATGTGACGAATAACCGATAATGTTTCTTTATAGAAACATTGCATTTTACTATTAGGAGCGTATTAATGGATGAAATCTGTATTGGGAGTTATTCAGTGTTTATTATTTGGTGAGAGAGAATTTTTTTCGTAAAATTAAAATTAGCCTAATTATTTCGTAATTAAGCTTTAATTTTTCTAGTACAGTGACTGAAAGGTAATGTAATTAACTACACCTATATTGGAATATATTCAATTAAATCGTCCGAAAATTTTAAACAGGAAGGATTTAAGAAAAATTCAAAGAAATAAGTGACGTGGGCTCTTAAGGCCGTGCCCTCTCGTTTAAACTTTTTTTTAGCGATATTAAATTTTTACGCCTAAATAGAGCAGGTATCAAATATCTGTTAGGCAGTTATGTTTAAAATAGTCTTCTCCATGTTGGCTGATTTTTTTAAGGCCGTAAACAGTACTGTTTTAGCTAGTTATGTAATTAACAAAATTTTGGTTAACTGACTTTTTAGTTGAAACCGTACATTTTATTGTTTTGAAAAATTTCGCTATCACGGTAAAAAAACATTTTATACAAAACTGCAAAACATATATTTGTTATCTGCTCTCGTTTAATGCTAAACAAATAACTATCGCAAACCCGTATAAACCAAAGAGCATGTCCTTAAGGTGGACGCCTGTTAATTACTCCGGCCGATATAAATTTATTCGATAACTACTCATCTCGCGTGAATGCTGTCTGCTTAGGAACAGCATTCAAAGAACGTTACACGTCTGAACACACATTCCAGATTATTCACTAATCCTTGAAGCTTATTTTCTCGCGACATGAAAATGACGAAAGTATGTGTGTAGGCACTTTTGATATTAAAATATTTGTGCTAAATTTTGAAAGTTATAGGCGTCTGCAATGCACCAATATAAGTAATATCGCGTCGTCGTTGAATGTCTGACAGAGACGATCTATCGGCGAAAAGCACTTTCGTTGACTGTACCTAGAGGCTAGTAATTCGGGATTAGCGTGATGTGTCTCCCTTGTAGCTTCAGGACTAGTCAACCTTAAATGCGCACAGAAAGTCCTGTCCACCTAACGGGCCTTGCCTGAGCTTGAATTGTGTTGCCGAGAGTGACGATTGTTCCTTTATTTATATTTATTTTTTTTACGAAACTACTTCACGCACATTAAAATTGTGTATCTACGAAATGAGCACACACTGTAAACAACGTCGCTATTAAGTTTTTTTTTTTTAAATCAACACGATTATTAGAAACATGAAAAACGAAACCCTAATATGACATTAATTGGTCCTCACAGACTTCCGTAATTGGGGAACTACCAACCTCATTCGTAGGGACAGGAAAATTGCACGAATTCAATTACACGCAGGCTAGAATCCATTGTACTATGCGAACTCAAGCCCTCGCCTATTCTTTCATTGTCTGCTGTTCCACTGAGTTGCAGCTATAGTTGACAAATGGTCGAGACTTGAGTATGCACAGGATAGTTGATTATAACATACGGGTCATTGAACTCGAGAAATTTTCCTATCCCTACAGTCATTCGTAGACAAAAGTTGTAGAAAGAACCAATAATTTTTGGTGAAAAGAATTTTGCACCGATTTGTTTAAGGGCCTTACGCTCACAACTGAAGATCTTCTTGGTCAGCGATTCGATGTTTGTGTGTCTCCGAGTCTTGGTGTTCTGCCCGCAAACCAGTGACGTGTGTAATTGCTAGGGCCTGGTAATTTTCGCGAAAAGATTTTTGCCCCACTTTGTTTCAGTGTCTTACGTGCACACCTGCAGCTCAACTTCGTGATTATTGGCAGAGTGTTTTAGTGCAGAGTTATTATTCATTTGACGGTGCCAATCAGAGCATGGATAACTGTGACACAACACGTCTGTGATTTGCGGGTTTATCCTCCAGACGTTGTATGTTAAGGCATCCAATCACTGACTACAAAGCAGAGATGCAGCTGCGCACGTAAGGTACTGAAACAAAGTGCTGCAAAAATCTTTTCGCGAAAATTACCGGGCCCTAGTAATTGCATTGACCTTATTCTCAACTGGCACAGTCAAATGTGAGACGTCTCTGCACAGTGACACTCTGTCAATAAACATGAAGACGCCAGCGCTGCAGATGTGCACGTCGGGCATTGAGACCAAGGTGGTGCAAAATTATTTTCAACAAAAGTTTTTGGCTCTAACTGTAAAGGATATTCAGTTTATTTTTCCCGTCTCTACTAACAATCAGTAATCCCTACCAGTTAGTTTTTTTCAGACTTGAATTTTGGCATACATTAAATCTCCTGGAGGAGACTCATCCAATAATAAAGAAGCACGTGTGTGCAGACTCAATCACGTGGTATCATTATCTCAGCGAGAAGCTAACAATCAGCTGATATTTACCTTAATACACAAATAGGCCTATTCTTGGAGTCTATTCTAAAAGTCAGTGAACACGCGAATTTTTCACGTATCTTCTAATGGCTTAATCCCGAGCCAGCATAACTGAGGTGAAAGTGGCTATTAAAAGTGACAGTATTCAAAGAGCTCTTATTTGAGATTCGAACATATACAGAATGTCCAGAAACCAAGGCGTAAGAAGAACTCTACGCAAATCCTGAACTAGATTGGAGACGAAAACGTTAGTAGCAAAATGTACGGCGATATTTAAGATGCACAACGTGACAACACTGCACGGAGAAGTCCTCTCTTGCGCTCCACGTCCAGATATTATTTTATGTACGTTACGTCAAGTACACGTACAATCTTGTTTGGACTGAGCGGGATGTTAACCTGCACCCATAATACGCCGGTCAGAACAGTAGTAAGTAATAAGTAGGGCCACGATTTTGTCGCGAAAATATTTTTGCCCCACAGTGTTTCAGTGTCCCACGTGAACATCGTCAGCTCTGCTTCAAGGTTATTGGCAGCGTGTCTTTGTTCAGACACGCCTCTCATTTGACTGCTGCAATTACAATAAGATTATTGTGGCTCCATACGTCTGTAATTCGCCAATGCAAGTGAGAGTAAAAGCATCCAATCACAGACGATGTAGCACAACAGCAGATGTGCACATGACGCATTTAAACCAAATGCTGCAAAAATATTTTCGCCATAAAATCGTGACTCTAGTAGTAAGATATTATCTTTGAACCATTCATGTAATGGGATCGTACTACAAAAAAAACTGTTCTGTTTAGTAATAAGTAGAGACCTGAAAAATTCGCGTTTTCCTTTAGGCGCAAACTAGAATTCCAGCAACTATAAGTCTGTATCACGTTCATAATTGGCCGTTGATTTACTCGACACTTCCTAGAAGTAGATGAGCCAGTAATAAAACTGTAACTGATAACTGGCCCATTTCACTGTGTCAGCGAGCAGCTAATAAACAGCCGCTGTCTGCACGATTTCACATATATTCTTGGAGGCTAGCCTATATGTCAGTGAACCAGCGAACTTTTCCGGTCTCTAGTAATAAGATAAGTAAGACAAATGTGGAACGCAAGAGGGGACTAACTACAGTTCTGTTTCTACACTGTATAAATAAAATGTCATCGTACAAAATTTGTCTCTAACATTTTCGTCTCTAATTCAGCCCAGGATTTGCGCGGTGTGCTTATTGTGCATTTGTTTCAGGACATCCTGTATATAATAGAGTCAAGCCTGTATACTTGAGGTTTCTACGCATCAGTTCATAGGCATGTAGCGTCGCATCGCAGCAGCTTGCATGTCGGCTCGGATAGAAAATAATGGCATGCTCGCCAGGTCCTTGGAGCTGGTGCACGGGCAGTAATACCTCGCTTATTTAAACTCCTGAGTCGGCAGTTTAATGCCGGGCTACCGGCGTTACGCTCGTTCCGCCAGCTGCCCTCGTCACGTTCACAGGGTCATTTTCTTTTCTGCGCCGTCCGCCCACTTGGGCCCCGGTTCACAATGCGCAGTCGGCAGTCCGCAGTCCGCTGTCGGAGATTAATACGCACCTTAAGACAGATGTAATCCCATTGCGCACTCTGCAGTCTAGCAGCCCGCAGTCCAGCAGTCGGAGATGGTTAACTTTATCTTCGACTGCTGGATAGCCGACTACCGAAGAATACCAACCAACCAGGTGTTGCTCTCGTAATCACGTGATAGAAATAAATATTGTTTCAGGGGGGGGGGGATTTTCTATGCTGACAAATGTAAAATGAGCAATTTTGACAAACAATAAATTCATAACATGGCCGAGGAAGCAGCAGTTTTTGAAAACAATATATAATGTTCATTGTGAACTGCATTCGACTGCCGACTGCCCACTGCCGATTGCGCATTGTGAATCGGGCCTTGGTGTGTGAACTGCATCGTCACGTGGCTGGATAACGGCTCATGACAGGATATTACTGGCCGGTCTCTTGAAATGCTTTCTTTCGTAAATGAATTGCTGCAGTAAAAGAAAGACCGCATTGTTTGGGAGTAGAGCCGCGATTTTATGGCGAAAAGATTTTTGCAACATTTTGTTTCGATGCGTCATGTGCACACCTGCAGCTCTGCTACATCGTCTGTGATTGGATGATTTTACTCTCACTGGCCTTGGCAAATTATAGACGTACAGACTCACAATAATCTTATTCTGATTGGTGCAGTAAAATGAGAAACGTGTCTGAAGATAGACACGCTGCCAATAACCTTGAAACAGAACTGCCGATGTGCACGTGAGTCACTGAAACAAAGTGGGGCAAAAATCTTTTCGCGGCAAAATCGTGGCCCTATTTGGGAGAGACGGCCGGGTTGAAGGTAGGGCCGGCTGCTCGACTAGCGGAACAAGCCTGTCGTCCTCCGGTCCGATGAATGAATGAGGTGAGGTGAGATGAGTGTGGAGCAGCGACGGAATGAGAAAGGCGGTGAAAATGTTTCAACATCCGCCACGTTTCCTACATGCGAAAAATCCGGGCCCGGTCCCACCTGGGATCAAATCCGGGTCGTCCGGGTATGGGAGGCGAGATGTCTGACCCCTCAACCACCGCGGCCCCTAACAGGTCCGTTAAATATAAGTCCGATGTAAAATTACGACAGATGCGATTCTCATTCATTTTTATTCATCAGTGTGAATTCAACGCTGGGTATTATTAACTTGAAGCAGAGCATGTTATAATATTGAAGGTTGTTTAGTTAATTATGTTGAAGTATATTGCGGACAGTTGAGTGGGCGTGGTACATAAAACGACACTAAAATATATCTTTGCGAGACCGTCCCCCCCCCCCCCCCAGAATATGTTGTGGGTTTTCTTTTTTATGTTTTACATGGTTAAAATAAACACAGGTAAAACATTACATTTATATAAATAAATATTAGTTAATAATTCAACCATGTGCATGCATGGACTCTTACTCGCATTTGTATATACCTACATTTATACAATACGCACGTTTCATATGAATAAAGTTTTAAGCCTATATTTATTTGTTGTTGTAATAATTTTGTCTGGTAGTTATGTAATAAAATATTGATTTATTGACATCGGCCGTAAAACTACTGAAAAGAAATACTACAAAATTCAATATTATAAAACAACTTTTTCCCATCTCTCAAGCTTCGTTTTACGTAAGCAAGGGTCGTTCTTGCTCGAGAAATGCTGTACGCTGTGCTTGTTGAAAAAAAATTTCTTGTTTTTTTCTCTTGTGTAATGTCCTTTTTCTATCCTTTCTCAGCAGCAGCGATAGTGGGTCAAGCCGACAAGAGACTGATCAGGGCACGCTCGCCCTATCGTGACTGCTTTCCGTTACTCACTGATTTCACTAGCCAGTGTTTGCAATGACCTTGAAGTAGGGTTGCGTATGTGCATACAAGGCACTGAAACAAACTGTAGCAAAATTCTTTTCACAAAAAATCGTGGGCTCTACGTATTGGTAGTACTTCACTGCCACTTACGACACTGAAATACAATTATTTCAGTACGCATTTGACAACTGAAAGACAGCAATAAACGAGTAGGGACCTGAAAAATATATCGTCAGCTTAGTGCAAGAACTGGGTAACTTAAATTTTCCATGATTAAGTTATCTTCAGATGTCTACACTACCCTTATAATTGTTCCGTTTAATATTTATACATTTATAAATGTGTTAATTAGGAGTATTGATGCAAGACGAATTTGCATTTCAAAAAATAACTATTTGTAAGACAAAAGCAATTTTCAGTGTTATAGTTGGATATCTCCAGCTACCCAGTTACCTAGTTGTAGCATTAAGCCGACGATATGTGCTTTACTTTGGGAACAAGCTATAATCCAAACAACTGTAACATAGTTTCACATTCTAGATTGGTGCGAGACCCGTCTGAGACCACCTCTAGGGCGATGGAATAATTATACACAAACAATTAATTATGTAGTATCACTGTATCAGCGAGCAGCCAACGAACAGCTGCTGTATTCATGAGTACACAGATATTCCTGTAGGCTAGCATTTAGGTCAGGGAACCCGCGGATTTTTCCTGTCTCCATAAATGAGTATGGAATGGAAAATTTCGCAGAGTTAATTCACAGTCTTATGCACACTCAAGCCCCCACTGTCTGATGTTCGAGTGAGTAGTAGCTAAAGTCCAGTACACACCACCCTTAATTCTCTACTCAATACCTAGAGACCGGAAAAATTCGCGTGTTGACTGACATTTAGGCTAACCTCCATTGCAATGCAGTGGCAAAAATTTAAATTTGAATTAGCTTATTCTGATCATAAAAACGAACTTTTTTGGAGAGGGTTTTACGGTTCTTAACAAATAGGTATTAAGAGCCGAAGAGGGCGGAATAGGTGAAGGGGCAAAATAACGTCCATGCCCGAGCCGGGATTCGAACCCCAGACCTATCGCACCACAGAGCGGCGTCTAGCCGACAACGCTACAGAGGCCGGCAACATTAACGTGTGTTTTAGAAAATGATGTTTACATGTAATTATTTTCCGCAATAAAATTTGCGGACGCGCCGAGAATCAAATCTACAACCTTCATATTTTTAACTATGCACTTCACCACTAGACTAAAACATCTTATTTACTGCTCGCAAACTTCGAATTTTAAATATTCAATTGTGTATCATTACACATTTTGTAAAAATATAATTTGTATTAAATTTAATTTCTTTTTTAAGAAAATATATATCAGATGAGATAAATTGTACACAACTACGTAATTTCCGACAGACCCATGATTTTTGTTGACTGCAAAAGAATGTTTAGAAAAAAAAATGCTTGCAAATTTTACAAATTTTAGAGCGTAACACCAGTGCGCAGTTCAAAAACGTTATCGACGCCAGATCAAATTATCTCGAGTGTACTGTGTGAATTACGTCAGTAGTAATATGATCGAATAGTTAAACGTAAGTGAAACTTAGAAAAAAATTAAGTTCTAAGTTGGAGTTGTTACAGAAACTTTGAATTATTTTGACGGGTAAAACCTTAACGATCAAGAAACGCGTGTAGTTTAGGTGAAAAATAATTATTGATTTAATAGAATAATTATTAAAGAAAATCGCAGTTAGGTTACAATCATTAATTCCTGTAAGGAGTTGAAAGAACGATCAGTAATCTAGCATTTTCGATACTTTGTTAAACGTATATACTTTTACAGTAATTACCGTGATTGTCAATGCTATTAGTTGGTCAAACTGCTATTTGTAAATAATGAGTAAAAAATTCAAAATTCAAAACACGGCGCGTTTTGAAAACAATTTGCACAAGAAGTCATAACTTTTAAATTATAAGCTTTAGCAACATGGAAACTATAAAACACACAGATTTGAAATTAATTTTGTCTTGTAACAATTTTAATTAACAATACTGCTAACTCATTGAAACTGCGAACATCTCGGTAAGTTATAATATTCTCATTGCTTCAGTTCCCAGGTGGAAATAGCATACATTTTCTGTACAAAAAAGAAAATTTTAAAGTGTTCCATATACGTGTAAGCGAAATTCTGACTTAGGTTACTCAAGAAACAATTAAAATTTACTTATAATTAAAAATACTTGCTTACCAGCAGAAAGTCCCTTTAACGAAAGCACTGCTGATAGGCGCATTAAACCTTTCTCGAAGTACGTTACTATCCCGAATCCAATTTTTTTTCCCAGCTGTCCTACAGAGAGCTCGAATACGAAGCCGAGGAACGTGCAAACTTTCGCGCGAGCGAGGAAAAAATTAACATTTTAAATACAATCCTGCAGAGTGCATTCAAATGAGTATATTCCAATCTTCTTTTATATTTCTGACGGAGCGTATCCCGCCATCCTAACTAATTAGCTTCAACGGTCGGAGGATGGGTACGGCGCGGTAAGCATCTGCATGGCGCCCGACTATGCTTTTCCCACTTTATTTTACAGGGAAAAAAAACTGGAACACCACTTTTACACCAATATGGTTGACTCGTCACATCTGCGCTCCATTCCAACTACTGTATCTCCACTCTACACTGTAAAAAATATTTGTAAATTTACCCCGCCGATGTATAGGAGTGCTAAGAAAGTATGTTGTTTCCCTTGCATTAACGTTAGCGTTCCTATACAATATTATTAAATCATAAAATGTATACTAAGGTTAGCAGACGTGTACAGTACAAATGTGCTTCCATTTACAAGATTAATAATGGCAAGTGCCCCATACTATCGAAGGATGAAAAACTTTTCATTATGTTTGGAAAGTTTTTTTACAAGTGTACTCATCAACCATAGACAATGAAACTCTTACTTAACGGATCTGTCTACCTGGCTATTTAATTGAACTTGTGAACAGTGGGTTATAAATTCGCGTTCTTTTGTAAAAATTTTAAACGTGTATCCTGTGTACCTATCGACGAAAAAAAATTCTAACTTCAGGGTAGGATAGTAAAAGACTGAAAATATCACGCACATGGAAAATGCCTTTTCAGATTCCCCCAACAACGGCCTTTTCGTTAAACGTGACTATAAAACAGGGGAAAAAAACTAATAAAGTGGTAAACGATATTCTTTGGTACGGACTTACCAGTGAAAATAAGAGAGGGTGATCGCTTAAAGCTGTTCAGAGGACACGTAAACATAAGATACCTCCACATGGCATTACCTAATTAATATTTAACTATATGATAGCCGAGGTCTCAATTGACCATCTTCACTTACAAACTACAAATACGGCTCACGCAAGTGCCGCACAGTGTACGCTAGACATTGTAACATTACTGTTTAAACCTGTGTGTAAACATGTATATTCACTATTTACATTTATGTTATAAATTGAAATAGTGAGTATACATGATAATTGTGATAACGGTACTCACACGAAGTTATGGCTAAATAACTTACATTCTCTTCGTTAGTCATTCTGGCGTTTGGTCATTTTGATAGCGATAACGAACATAACACATTTGATCAAATTTTACATACGTGTTTGACAATTCAAGCACAGTTATTTGCAAATTTTTATTAATTCTAACGGCTTCTCTTCGTCTTTAGCAAAGTTATTATGTTTGCTCATAGTATTGGATAGGATCCCTTCAGACTAGGTAGGTTCTAACATTTTTTGTAGATATCATTCGCATTAAAACGCAGAAGTAACATTTACTTAAGATTTTTTTTTTTTTAATCCTCAAGCAATTCAGGTTTGCTGCACGTTGGTGCCGCACAAGTACTGCACAAGTCAAAAATTTGTATTTGTATGAAATAGTGTTCTGTGACACGAGATTACATTTTCCTCTTACAAAAAAAAAAAAGATCAGCCAATTTACGCATAATGGCATTTCAATATTAAAAATTTGCAGGTTTTTACTTCATACACCTCTCGAAAAGCAATGATCATAAAGAAAAGATATAATTCATAATGATAGTAAATGTCACTGACTACTTCTTGAAGCATATAGAAACCAACAACAAAATGTTTTGTATTAAAAAATTGCTTAAAGTAGCAAAAAATTTCCACTTGCAAAACTTTTTTAAAATACAATTTTTACATACATTCTATACACTTGACAGGTATGATTTGCTTAAATGTAAGTGAAATTTTCTTCTCTAACTTGTATGGAAATTTGTATTAATATCTTTTAGTGAATGTTTCCATAATATAGAGTGAAAATATGGCCCAAGGGTACAAAATGAGGAGAAAAGAACGTTCTGACTAGGGCTTGTAAAACTTTCAGTTTATAAACATTCTGTCATCGAAGTACATTTATTTATTGTTTATGCTTTAACAAACTGTGCAATCACCAATTTGTGTTTACTTTTAACATGGTCACTTTTTATAACTACACCGGTTGCAATATGAATTTGCCAAAATCTTCTTTTTATCTAAAATACCATAATTTGTTTAATATTGCAGAATAGCCGCTGATAAAATTTATTCAAACGCACATTTTGTGTTAAAATTATAAGGTTGGCCATATAACTATATTAGTATAATTTCTTTACATTAAACCTTTTTGATCGCCTTTAATGAGAGTTAAACGCTTGGGTATCCTGATTACGTATAGTGTTACAAACACAAAACAAAAAATATACGTAAAAGCGAACCGCATGATAAATATTTGAGAATGTTATTACAGTGATTTGTAGAAGTCAACTGTCATTAGAGGTATTTTAACTTTACGAGCTATAGTTAAATATTTATATGTAAAAGACTTAACCCTAAAATGCACTTAATGATCTAAATAGTTCACTAAAACCCAACAATGTAACATTTCCAGCAGAATAATCACAACAATAATTCATACCACATGAAAATGGAATACTCCAAAAATCTAAAATAATATCTGACTAGTTGATAGTTCAATAAAGAAAATTTGTATCCTATCTTTACGAAATGACTTACCGTTTTCGAAATTTACCAGTAGTAAATCCAAACTTTCTACAGAAATAAAATTATTAACAGCAATATTTAATTATGAACGCTCGTTCGCGTAGAAATAAACGTTATAAATTATTTTTTAATTTCTGAAACAGAATTAAGTTTGGTCAGTCACCGTTTTGCTTTAAATCGGGGGAAAAAACTTTTGTACAACAAATACGCCTATTAAAGAATTTACTACGTACCTCGTGACATCTTTGTCATGGTGAGTTTTCTGTCGGTATGTACGTGAGTTAGTTTTTACTGTGGATACGTATACGCACAACATCAACAGTTTGACTTTTATATGTTTGGAAAAAACTCTATTATAAAAATTCTTATTTTCCAGGAAAAAAGTCAATCGAAAGAAATGTGTACGCACGTGTGTGTGTGTGTGTGCGTGTGTAGGTGTATCTACATACCTGCGTATCATTCAAATAGTATTCAGAGTATTATAGTTACTCGTGTAACCGAAGTTTTTACTGTTTAATATGTATGTTCCAAACTTGTTATGTCAGTACCTACAACATGCTCCCGAACTGTAATAAGTACTCTGAATCCAGCTGACCGTATCATAAATCATATGCACCTTACTTACATAGTAATTACTTTATGCTGCATCTTCTTAACAACGTAACATTACTGAATACAATTGAAGTTATATATTACGTCATGTTTGTAAATTGTTCATGTGCTTTGCTAGTTTGTAACTATAGTTCCTTATAAAGAGTCTTACATCACCCATTGAATCAGAAATGAAGAATAAAAAATTTTAAAATGTAAAGAAAAGTTAAACTCTTATTTTGTACAAATATAAATTTAAGAATTTGTTTTGCTTCATAATAGTCTATCGGTCAGGGGGCGGATACAGATAGGGGTCATGACCCCAAAATAAAAGCCAAAATTTCAATTACATGCTGGCATGTTTATGTTTTATTTACAATACTTTCACAGATCACAATAGGGCTGCAACATTTTTTCCACATTTTGAATCGGAATGTCAGATCCAAGCCAGCACAATTAGAAGTTGGAGGCCCCCGTCCCCCCAACCAACCAAAAAAGTCTATATCCGCCCCTGGTACAGTAGAGAGTATGTGGGCCGAGGGCAGTAAACGAGATATCGCGGCCCGCGATGGAGGTTATCGAGGGTAAATGTTTACGTGCTCGGGAAGCAAATCTAATGCGGCGAGAGGCTCGGACAACAGGATCGGCAGCGACCGCGATTATTGGTATTTGAACAGCCTCGTGCGCCACACTTCTGCAATTGAAGCCTCCCCGGACCGACAACACTCGCGGTATCAGAGTATGCCGAGTGTGGTTATCTGATTTGGCAATCGCGGCTAACGTTACAATGAGAGGAGAGGGAGGTAGCAATCGTATAATCTCGCTCGTTTAAGAGGAGTCTTTAGCAAGATGTTTACTGTAAAATCAGTGTTTACGAGCGTGGTGGAGCAGTGGTAAAACGTTCGCTCTCATTCTGGAGGATCTGGGTTCGATCTCCGGCTACGGCAATCCTGATTTCAGTTTTCCAGGGTTTTCCGAAATCACTCCAGGCGAATGCTGGTATGGTTCCATAAAACAGGCTATGACCGACTCATTTTCCCTCCCCCCCCCCCCCTCCCCGTGATCCTCTACCAAGTGCATGTGCTGTTCGAGGTCACGTAAAACCAAATTAAAGAAATAAAAATTAAAATAATAAGCATATGTCTGTAAATGACTGTTATGGGAACATAGTTTCTTTCCAAGAAAGTAAAAAAAAAAAAAAACAGCCGTCAGTAAAAGCCACTCCGTACTTTAGTCCTAACGTATGTCGTTAAAAATTTAAAAATTAAAAAAAAAAAAAAAATAGTGAAATTTACCTAATGCAGCATTTTTAGTGCAGTGTCACTCTGCCACCTAAAAGCAAAGGAGAAAATACATCCTGTCGTCTGTAGTTCAATACTTTGACACGTTAGTCCTACATCTATCATTTGCGTCTTACAGGACTACAACGACTGCGATAAATCGCTCGCTCTTAGCCAACTCTTACTCGTACATCACTTGCCGCATCGTCCCTATGCACAAAGTGCTCAGCTGTCATTTGTCTTCTCCTTGAGAACATCTCTTAAGAGACTGCGTGGTAGATAAATAAACACTGAAAAGATCAATTTACTTCTATGATTTTATTCGAAGCCAATATGCATCAAATACTCAATGACAATCCTAGTTAATGGTATTTGCCAACTTTATGAGTAAATATTCATCCAAAATTACTCATTCGTTACGTGTGATCTCTTGCGCCGCAGTTAAATGCACGAGGTTCCGGCGTCAGAGATTGTGCCTCAGAAGTTAGTAGCACTGGAAATAATTTTGCTTAATACGTTGGGTAAAACTAATGTCTAGGATTGCTATTGTTTAATTTTCGCAAATTGGCTTCGAAAAAGCTACCGTTATAGTTAACGCTTTTAGCGTTGAATTATGTACCACGCTCTCTTAAGGGTGGTCAAGTGCGTTTAGTATCAACACTTAGTATTTTTACGAAAAAAAATATTACTTTTGTAGAAGATACTTGTGAATACACTTTCCTCTTACGAAACAATTTTAGCTCGCACAGTTTTCTCATTATGATGCGTCAAAGTAAACATTTCCGTGTTCTGCTACCATGCAAGTAATAAAAACCAGTTGATTTACTTAAACAAAAAAATTCACAGTGAAATAACATGTCGTTGGTTACGTAACATAATATTTCAATAACTCACAGTGAACAACTTAAGTCTTTTTAAAAAAATCCTGAATTAGCAATTCTTTCTCCTGTACTTATGCGATTTTTTTAGATTAAAAATTATAAATAATTGGTTACGTAGCTAACGGCATGTTAAATCACTATGAATTATTTGAGTAAGTCAAGTTGATTGTCAGTATTTGCACGGCAGAGTAACATGCAAGCGCGCCGCTTTGAGAAAACTATTAAGCTGAAATGGTTTCGTTGAGAGGAAACGGTACTCACAAGAACCTTCTACAAAATCAACACAATCTATTGTAAATATAAAATTATGGTATTACTCAACTTGAACACTCTTAAGAGCACTGTTTACCCCAAGAGCCCTGGCGGAGCAAGTATTACTTGTTAAATTATACTAGAAGTGTCTCAGTACCTGCCGAACATACATATGTCACCCATAACTATTTTGTTCGTCTTGGTGCGACTCACATTAATATAATAGTAGCTTTTAGCCTATTTTTTTCTATCTTCTGATAACTGTGAGCAAGTAAGTTCTTTAATTCACGACAAAAATAAAAAATTACAAATACTCAAAAACAACCAATCTATATAAATTTCTCCTGCATTTAATTTCCCGTAGCAATATTATCATCATCTCAGTACAGAAAACAGGGATTTTTGTCTGGAAGCGATCTTGTGACGTGTAGATGACCACGTCGAATATAATTTAACAAAAATCATTATACTTGTTCTTGACCCGGTCCAGAAGCAAACAGAGATTTAAAAGTGATCTGCTATGTTTGTATATTAGGTCCGTTATTCGCCACAAAATTCCAAAATGTTTTATAAACACCTGACAGTACATATTTCCGTGAGAAGAAACTTCGGTTCTTAAAGTTTTCATTCGGTATGTTGTTAACTAATAATTTAATACGATTTTACTTGAACGCTATCTGATATTAATAACGTACTGCGCATACTTTCTTATATAATAAATACCTACATGTCATATTTTTCTAACTAAATCAGTTCGCGTGATCATTTAAAACACGGCCTCGCTATGATGTAATAATTGATACTACGTGTGATGTTAAAGAGATACAATTTTTTTTACACTCAACATATTATTGAGAGTCTTGTAAGAAAGTATAACCTACGGATATTTGTAACTCCGTAAGTTATGCTCCTTGCGTACTGAGTTATGCCTAGGTTCCTTAAAAAAAAACGCCATTTACGTGCGTAGACTGCTTGACATTGGAATCCGAGCAAAGGGTAGAAATTAGTACCTCATAGTCATGAACTATAAAATTGTTACACGGAAATATATGAGGACTTCTCTATAGTATTAGCGTTTCGTTCAGCTACTGATGAACGACCTGTGGAGAGGGAAAAAAAGTCGGGATGCGGCGTACGTCCAGTTGATTTAACCTTTGTAATAAATTGTTCTGCTGGGTTGCAGGGGTGGAAGGGATGGTGGCTAGAGTAATGGATACATGAGAAGGGTGTGACTGTCGAGGGCAGTGGTGGAGGGGGTGAGGGGCGGTAATTATAGGAACATAATGGCGTTCAGGTTCCTGGGGTGGATCTAGTTAATTAGGAAGGGGAACGGGAGACAAGTAGCTGGTCATCGCATGCACACTGCCGGTGGAAGCAGTCAGGGAGGAATAGTCATGAGGGGCAGAAGACGAGGTTGTAGTAAAAAAATACAGTGTTCTCACATAGTTTTGATGGTTATCTGGTGCATTTAAGAAACACTATATGTCTAAATGATAGCATACATTTTGTCATTCAATAGCTGCCAGGTATATTTTAAGGGGACGAATGCTAAAACTGCTGTTTGTAGTCAACTACAGTTAGACAACTATGTGGACATTCACCATACCTTTATATTTATTTTGAATACTGGTTCTGAATAACGATTTGTGTGGAAATTGTGGGAAGGAGTTGTGTCCTTTGTGGCCATTTGCCCTCTGGATCCATAATTTTTGTTCAACCCACGTCCTCGTTATAAATCGATGTGGAATTTTCATGGCTCCTACATTCGCCAGCTGTCGTCCTAAATAAAGTATCAACACTTTAATTACAATTACCTTACAACGAATTAGTAGGCGAAATAAACTAAACAGCGAATGGGAAGGGTATCCGAGGACGTGACACCCAGACTAGGTCGGTAAAACTATAAATTATTTTATATATAATCATTTATAACCATCAACACCACTTTAAGTGGGGCATGGCAAACCAAGCTGGAATTATTACTTTTTTGCATTGTTTGGTTACTTAGAACACATTTAAAATGTATCATTATGGCACCCTAGTAAAATAAATTACTGTGCCTTACTATAAATGTATGAATTCTTAATATTTGACTAATACTAATGACGCAATAAGTCGTATCATAGTTTTAAAATATATGAATGAATATATTATTTCCTTTTCAGAGTCATAGTACATGGAAAAAATAACGACTTAAATTATACGATACCGAAGATTATATGTAGATGTCACTGTGTACATATAATGAAGGAAAATGAAAGCACATAACTACGGAGGTGACATCCCATGTAAATAAGTAATTAATTAGACACTATATGAAACATTTTCCAGCTTTCTAGCCAAGTTAACTTTAAGATCGGCCCTGGAAATTGAGTTTAAATATATTATTTTGACAAACTACAGACTTGCAAAATATTAAGATGCTTTGAGCAATGTAAAGTGTGGATGGGGTATACAACCTGTATTAAATCCGTACTTTTAGTACTCAAACGCGCAAAATAATGTATCCGGGCGGAAATTATTCAACTAACCAACTGCGGTAAGTACGTGGTGTTCTACACAATTATGTGAAGCTTGTTGTACGAGTCGGTAAACAGGCCGACATGCGATAAGGCATAGAAAATTATTATATTTCAGAATTTGACGAATTAGAAGTATCTGACATATTATAGGTGCGCAAAGCGTATGATAAAACGTTTATCTCACTGTTGGATCTGAAAATATTAGGTAATGTGGTTTTTTGTTATAGAAACTACGCACATTTTAGAGTAGGGTAACTTTTGTAGGAAAATAAAACTTCATTAATTTTTTAAAAACGTATTATTCGTGTTTTTGACTTGCAGAAAAGAAGGTAAAATAATTATATATTTTTTTCGTGTCTTATTTGTAATTGTTCATACAAAGAAACGGTTTCTTAGACAAAAAAAGTTGCGTTTAAATAGTCACATGTTCTAAAAAATGCGAAATTTTTAACTTCAGCACGTCAAAACTATTATGATGGATACACGCTTGCTTTATCATATATGTACATAATCTAGATATTATTGGAAACAGTATTAAAACTTATCAGTCAACGCCGAGATTTGACAGTCTTATTTTGAAGCGCTTATAATATTGTGCAAGTTCAGTAACCCAATTCTACGTGAAAAAACAAGGAGGCGACATCACTACTAGCTTTAATACTGAATGTAGGCCTACTATATGCTCTGATAATGCAGTATGGTTGGTCAGTTACGGAAGCTGAGACAAAAAGTGTTACAGAAGAACCTATTAAAAAAATACATTTTTCGAATCTGCCGTCTTAGGCGACAAGTGCCATGACGTCTGTTCTAAAGATTGGTACAACGAACTGCTGGAGTTTGCAGAAATTGCACATACAGTGGAAAATATGGCACCGTTTAACAACGGTTTTAGAATAGAGGAAGGTGTTCGCAATCAATCCTGATTCGTGTCGCAACTGGCAAACAGCTCCGAAAGTGTTGTTGACACACAACCACACATACGCGAGAGTCAGCAAAGTTTTCATGTCTCCAACTCATCGGAAATTAGTTTAAACTCGATTGCGAAATTTGTACCGAACAAAGAATCGAGAAAGTAAGAAAGTAGTCAGTAAATCGTGATAGTAGCTAGCCTATTTTGACCATGAATACGAACATTAATATTAATAACCTTAAAGTATCACAATTCTAACAGGTATTTCTGTCCGATTTGAAAAATGAAGTTACTAAGCAAATAAAATACCTGGTTTAATTTATCTAACATAATGACTTATGGGATTTTTTTTTTGCGTATTTGCCAAGCTCAATTATTTTGGTTGATTGTTCGTTTGTGTCTTACGTTTGGTTCTCTGGGACGACATTTGCTGCAACAGCGCATGTCTATATTCTTTTGCATTATTTTAAAATCCCATATTGCATTAGTCTTTCTATGTAAAAACACATATTAAAGAATATTATGCTGTCTGTAGAAAACAGAACTGGCGATTAATTTAAATAAACTAAAAATGTACTGGTATCATATAATAACGTTATTTTGCTGAGTAACTTTTTTTCGCAGCCTAGAATTGCGTGTATGAGGCAAACTTTTTTACACTAGTGTATTAATATCCAGCTCACAACAATAAACTAAAAAGTATATAAAATGGACACAATCGTTTTAATTGACCCTACAGTTCTCTAGAAATGGGTGGATTAATTAATTAACTCACACCGGGAGCGGATACACGTGGGCTACAGGTATTATTAGCATCATGATGAGTTTAAGTTCTGTTAAAGCGGGATGCACTCACGCCTACGAAGCCTTCCAGGTTAATTAATATTTGTTTTGTGTACGTTGCATACCTTTGGGGTATATTTATGCCGTACTTCCTAGAAAAAGATGGTTTACAGAGACGTACTACAAAGTGAAATACGCTAATTAATATCTCGCTAATTTATAAGTAGGGACCCTGTTTTTTTTTTCGCGAATAGAATTTGGCCCCAGTTTGTTTCAGTGCCTTACGTACACATCTGCAATTGTGCTTCATGGTTATTGGCAGCGTGTGAATGTGAAGAGCCGTATCTCATTTAACTGAGCCAATTACAAAAACATTCCTGCAACACCACACGTCTGTGATTTGCCGTTAGAATCTCAAGGCTCATGACAGTTCAAATATCCAATCGCTGACCACGAAGCAGAACTGCATATGTGCACGTAAGACACGGAAACAAAATTAGGCAAAATTCTTTTCGCGAAAATAAAGGGTCCCTATTTATAAGAAGTAATTTATTTATAGCTAGAGCCGCGATTTTATGGCGAAAAGATTTTTGCAACATTTTGTTTCGATGCGTCATGTGCACACCTGCAGCTCTGCTACATAGTCTGTGATTGGATGATATTACTCTCACTGGCCTTGGCAAATTATAGACGTACAGACTCACAATAATCTTATTCTGATTGGTGCAGTAAAATGAGAAACGTGTCTGAAGATAGACACGCTGCCAATAACCTTGAAACAGAACTGCCGATGTGCACGTGAGTCACTGAAACAAAGTGGGGCAAAAATCTTTTCGCGACAAAATCGTGGCCCTATTTATAGCGAAATATTTTGCAGCAGGAAATTAATTATCTACATGTTTGTCTCAAAATATTTCAGATATATTTGCAGAGAACGCTTACTTTATGCTCTAACCCCAAAGACGTACTCGCGTCCTTACGTATGTTCAAGTGGGGAAAAATTACAATTTTATATTTGTATGAAATATTGTTAGTTTTATATACGTTAGTTTGGAGAGCATTTTCCTCTTACAAAAAAAATCTCATGTCCAGTTTTCCCATAATGGCATTTCGAAGTCAAAATTGGCATATTTTTAGTTCATACAAACATTGAAAACTAATAACGTAATGAAACGAAATAATTCATATTACAAAAACATGTCCATAGCAACTGCTTGAGGAATGTAAAAACCCACTCCAAAAAAAATTTGGATTTAAAAATATAATTTTTGTTACTTTCAGAAATGTTTTACATACCGTGACATGTACTTTTGATGTGATTTTTTTTTCATTTCATTTTGTTTACTGGTTTTCAAGTTATGTATGAAGTAAAACTATGATGAAATTTTGACTTTGAAATATCATTGTATGAAAATTGACTGAGCTAATTTTTTTTTTTTTTCGTAAGAAGAAGATGTTCACTCGTCTACAAAATCTACCCTATTTTGTACAAATATAATATGATTTTTCCTTACTTGACCGCCCTTAAGGTGGCTGCCTGGGTGAAAATACTTTGCTCGTTCGAGGCCCAGAATTGCGGAAGCGGTAAGGGCGACACATAACGCGCATCGTGCCTCTCCATAGCCTCTATGTGCAAGTCACTCAACTAGCGTGCCGTCTTCCGGCGGAAAGTTCACCTCTATAAGACATTCAATGGTGACCGTGTCATTTTATAACGAACCGTAAGCGGGGTTTTTTATCACGTGAGGTGACTTTAGAATATTACAGAAAATAATTTTTCTCATGTATGGTAGTCCCGGATAAAGAGGGCGGCGAAAGGTCTGACAATTCAGCAATCGCGGCCCCTTGTTACATAGTGAACAGTGGCGTATGGTGGTCGTGTTTCAAGGCATGCTATATATATGCTCCGACTTTCCTTATAGATAATATTATATCACGAAAATTTTTTGTGCCGACATGGTCTTGAAAATACTGTCGTTTCTTGTGACATGTACGTTTTGGTGATTTACGCCTGATACAACGTAGCTGTCTGCAGACCAATAATAGTCACCACATATTACTATAGTGGGATTCTTATTGGCTTAATCAAATAGGGCAACAGCTCTACGAACAAACGATAGCCAGTAATCTTTTCGTAAGCTGAACGTGCGTTGAAACCCAGCAAACAGTCAAATTTTCCCGCGATAAACCATTACCTCTAACTACACGCTTTGAATACGTGGACTCAGTGTGCCTACCTGAAGTATCCAATAATCATATGTTACGTAGTCCGAGGTGTATTACTGGACAATGCGTTCCTTACTTCTTGTACGCTACTGGCTTGAGTCTGTACGTACTTCTACCAGTCTAATGGGTCCACAGACAACTCAGTGTTGTGTATAGTCACTGCTTAGCACCGCATGCCTTGGAATACGACCACGATACGCCACTGGTATGAAGTTTTTAACCCGTACACGGAATGGGGAACTTACCATGCTACAGCTTGTAAATGTTGAATGCAATTTAGTATTTGTTAATGTTACATTATTCGCATGTTGGTACCACTGTGGTGTGTTCTATGTGGGCCCTTGTTCTTTGATATGTACTGTTCATATTCGCTGTAAAGTTGTCTGCGATTCGTACTCCTCCTGTGATGATTAGAGGAGTTTGGTTAGTTTGTCTGGTATTGTGAGGCTCATGTACTATATCGGGCTTGCTGGTTTACCTGAATAAATACATGATAACTATAACAATAAATACAACAAATGTTGAGTCTTGTTACTATAGAAGTCTTGTAATATCAGTTTACATTTGCCGTTCTATAAAAATGGTAAGACTCCACTATCATTCATGTATGGCAACAATTCCACCATACCTACTTTATTAACACGCAGATACATCGGTGTGGTAAACATACATATAAGTTTTTAAAGTATAAATAACGGTATTAGGAATGTAGAGACTGGAAGTTTTCACGAAAATGTTTCTGACCTTCTTTGTTTCAATGCCTTGTGTGCTCACCTTCAGCTATCCTTCGTGATCTGTGATTGGACGTTTTTAACTCTGAGTGTCTTGGGGTTCCAACAGCAAATCACAGACATCTGGTGTTGCAGTTACCTGCTCCTGATTGATAGCCGATAGGTAGAGACATG